>JAJOOS010016432.1:0-17633 GCA_029582725.1 Solanum chiquidenum
TCAATTAATTATTCTTACTAAATTATATTAATTCTAATTATTTATTTAAGGGGAGGATTTCAAAAGATGAATATATTAACTAAATTAAAAATAAATATAAAATAACTAAAAAGCAATTAACTAAGAAAAGATAGATGTTTACACAATCAATAAATGAATCGATCTAGGATTATAATTTAACTAACAATCATGTTTAGCATCAATTTCATCAACTTATTTGATTATCTAGTTATTGATTCACAGGGTTAAATGTATGATCATGGTCTCCCGACCTCTAATCGCCTAAGATAAATGACAACCTAACTACATCGTTGAGCGGGGATAGGTTGGACCAAGTACCGAGCATTACGATTTCTTCATGTATAGTGACCAAGCATGGTTTCTAAGTATATCCCTATCCTAGATACAAATTAACCCTAATTATTAAGAGAAAATCATGCTCCTTATATTCCACGTTATATCCTCTTATTTCTCTCTCGAGTTCAATTTGGACAATATTTTTATTTCAATGGTGATCAAGCATCAAAATAGTAATCACAAGAATATAAGAACAACTAATATGATAAACAAATCAGCCGAATCAAAATCACTAAACAATCATATTGTAAGTAAATATAATCCAAGAACAAGAAGTTTAACTCCACATAGACATAGAGCAATTACAACGAATCATTCAAATAAAAGATGTAAAATAAAAGAAAAGAAAAGATGAAACCCTAAATCAAAAGTTAATTTTTACATAGTATCCTCTTCCCTCTAATAATTATTCTTATGAACTATTTATAGATGTATGAA
Source organism: Solanum chiquidenum (assembly GCA_029582725.1). Taxonomy (NCBI): domain Eukaryota; kingdom Viridiplantae; phylum Streptophyta; class Magnoliopsida; order Solanales; family Solanaceae; genus Solanum; species Solanum chiquidenum. The sequence goes on from JAJOOS010016432.1 coordinate 796, forward strand.
ATCCTGAATAAAATAATTGAGTCCAAAACAAATTGGAAATCCAAAATCAAACGGAATTGGATTCTGATTGAAACACTGCTTCGTCCGCCAGAATTAGAAGTGCCTTCATATGCTGCCACGTGCCAAATGCGCTAATTTCAATTGAATATCTCTTTGCTGAACTTTCATATGTATAAAATATTATATTAAATTTAATCCATTAAGTTGTCTCCTTGATTTCCTTCTTCAATCTTCCATCTTTAATTCTTTTTAGCTTCAAATTTCTTTATTTTTTCATCAATTTAATTCTACAAATAAAATACATTATTAAGCACAATTCATAAAATTCATACTCAAAAAGGACAAATATAAATAATAAATGTGAGGCAAATAATAATTAAAAATATGTATGTTGGCCTCACATCAACACAACCACACTTAAACTTTTGTTCGTCCTAGAGCAAACATTAAAGCTCATCTAAAAAAAAATCATTGATACAAATAATTAGGCCATATACAAATTTCAAAACATCATGTACACTTCTCGATCATTATGAAAGATCTCCAAATAACAACAAACCGCTAACCTCCTAACCTCAAGGAAGGACTCTGAACTCCTCAAATTTAAGTTTGTTCACCTATTCTCATCAAAGAAAGCTAATAAAATCACTTATCTATCATAAAATAAGTGCCCTCACACGAAGAAATCATCCACACACTCACATCAAAAGATTGACTATAAATTAAGGACTTAGCATCAAAGAGCAACTCACACTCAGAAATAAAATGCACATGTATGCACAAAGAACCATAGGCTTGCCCATTATGTACATCTCCACTAATTAAGCATGCTTGAATATAGTCAAATAGGACTTTAACGGGTTGTAATGTAGGATAGGGGACGGGTAGAAAACTATATAATAGTGACTCACACTTCCTTAAGCACTTTGCAATTTTAGACTTCATCACCCATTATTTTCTTCTCTTTATTTTCAGCCCTCTCTTCAACGATTATTTCACAAGTAATTCTCATCATCTCAAGAATGTTTCAATCATTTTTTTCTCTTTATATATATATATATATATATATATCTTTTCACTAGCCACCCTCAATTGAGGTGCACAATATCCTTGGTAGGACCAGGGCCAATGTTTGAGCATACTTCTGAATAAGCCGCCCTCAATTGAGTTGAGGTGCACATTGTCCATTAAGGACCAGGGCCAAAACAGAGTTTTTCTATACTTTTATTTTCCACACAATATAGCAGGACCAAATTTTTTTTTCATGTCACATTCTTTCAAAGAGGGCTTTTTAATCACTTTGTTGCTATCATTGATCACCTTTTACACTCAACCATCTTTTTTCTTCAGATTTAACAATTATAATAAATCTATGCTACAGTGCTCAAGGAAGTAGGGTGCAAAAACTAGGGATTCAACAAAAAAGTCAAGGCAAAAATATGGCTACCAATAAAAAGCTACAGGCTCAAAGGGGCTACTAGCGATATGTATCTGAAAAGGCTAAAATTTACAAGACAAATCAAAGAAAGCTTATTATCATCTCCTAAACAAGCAACACTTTTTATTTCACTTCAATAACATGCAGGGCAAGTTCTAGACTAAGATGCAAAACATGGAATAAACAAATTCTCACCACACATGGCACGAGTATCAATCAAGATGGATCAATTCCACTTTTAAGAGAGACAAGATCATAACAAACTATAGAATAAAATAAGCTATATACAAAGTCACAACCATGAGCCTAGATGTCAAAAAATTTGCATTTTCACTAGCAATCAAGCATTCACAAGAAAGTACTACTCAAAATTAGGCCCAAATAACAAGTATCACACAAATCAAAAGGGTCTTTTCTTTTCTCTCCAAAAAAATAATAAAATAACATTTACTTCCTAAAAAAATAAAAGACACTCGGTTCAAAGGGATTATCCTCAGGAAAAGAACCGAAAACAAAAGCCAAGGAATCCATCCTAAAAAAATAAACTCAATAAAACAGTAAAAACTAGGAATTCATTCCTCCACCCCACACTTAAAAAGATGTTATGTCCACAAAGCATTAAGTAAAAATTAAAACAAGGGTTAGGAGAACTCCCTGAGGCCTTTAGGCCTAGCTAGTAGCATGTTCTCTTAATTTTCATCAAGGGTCGTCACCCCACACTTAAGCTCAAACATGCTCCTTTGCTTCAAATTCTTGGGTACTCAGACTTTCCCTAATCTGCAAAAGAAAAAGTCAAAAGAAAAAAAAAAGTGACACTAATAAATTAAGACAATGTACTTAAGAATTTTTTTTAATTTTTTTTTTAAATTTTTAATTTTTTTACTTTTTAATAAAAAAAAAAAAAAAAAAAAAAAAAAAGTTTAACCTAGAAAAATAATTAATTTCTAAGTCCCCGACAGAGGCACCAAAAACTTGTTGCTTCCAATTGCACACGTAAGTTTACGCGGTCGCAAAAGTAATATAGTGTCTCTTAAAAGAACCGGATTATCGAACCCAAAGGACTTTTCAATTAATTATTCTTACTAAATTATATTAATTCTAATTATTTATTTAAGGGGAGGATTTCAAAAGATGAATATATTAACTAAATTAAAAATAAATATAAAATAACTAAAAAGCAATTAACTAAGAAAAGATAGATGTTTACACAATCAATAAATGAATCGATCTAGGATTATAATGTAACTAACAATCATGTTTAGCATCAATTTCATCAACTTATTTGATTATCTAGTTATTGATTCACAGGGTTAAATGTATGATCATGGTCTCCCGACCTCTAATCGTCTAAGATAAATGACAACCTAACTACATCGTTGAGCGGGGATAGGTTGGACCAAGTACCGAGCATTACGATTTCTTCATGTATAGTGACCAAGCATGGTTTCTAGGTTTATCCCTATCCTAGATACAAATTAACCCTAATTATTAAGAGAAAATCATGCTCCTTATATTCCACGTTCTATTCTCTTATTCCTTTCCCAATTCAATTCGAACAATATATTTATTTCAATGGTGATCAAGCATCAAAATAATAAACACAAGATTATAAGAACAACTAATATGATAAACAAATCATGCCGAATCAAAATCACTAAACAATCATATTGTAAGTAAATATAATCCAAGAACGAGAAGTTTAACTCCACATAGACATAGAACAATTATAACGAATCATTCAAATAAAAGATGTAAAATAAAATAAAAGAAAAGATGAAACCCTAAATCAAAAGTTATTTTTTACATTGTATCTTTTTCCCTCTAATAATTATTCTTATGGACTATTTATAGATATAAGAAACTCTAAATAAAATAATTGAGTCCAAAACAAATTGGGAATCCAAAATCAAACGGAATTGGATTCCGATTGAAACACTGCTTCGTCCGCCGCCTGCAATTAGAAGTGCCTTCATATTGCTGCCACGTGCCAAATGCGCCAATTTCAATTGAATATCTCTTTGCTGCACTTTTTCATATGTATACAATATTATATTAAATTTAATTAATTAAGTTGTCTGCTTGATTTCCTTCTTCAATCTTTCATCTTTAATTTTTTTTAGCTCCAAACTTCTTTATTTTTCCATCAATTTAATCCTACAAATAAAATACACTATTAAGCACAATTCATAAAATCCATGCTCAAAAAGGACACATATAAATAATTAATGTGAGGCAAATAATGATTAAAAATATGTATTTTGGCCTCACATCAATGAGCCTTCTTGCCTTCCGGAGGACTCCTTTTCACATTGTTTTCTAGTATTTCAGTTGTTAGGACGATCGGGGGTCTTGTCCAGACATCCCTCTTTATTTTAGAGGCTTCATAGATAGTCAGGCAGTTAGTTATGAGTCATTTAGCTTTGTATTGCAGATGTTTTGCTATGAGACTTGAGTAGCCATTTTGGCTACTTTGAATGTTTTCTTTAAAGATATTCCAAGTTATTTCATAAGTTCCTTATTTGAGGCATTTCTAATGTTTAAGTCTTTCCGCTGATTAAGTAAGCCAGGCCAAGGGTTCGTTTGGGGCCAGCAATGATTCTCGAGTGCAAGTCCCGCCCAGGGTGTATGCTCGGGGCGTGACAAACTTGGTATCAGAGCCCAGAGTTTAAGAGTCCTAAGGATTCTATGAAGTTGTGTTTGTAGATTCATAGTTATCGGTGTGAAGCGCGCCACATCTATAATTAGGAGGCTGCAACACTTAGGAATATTCATCTTTATTTCGTGCGTTAGAGTTTTATCTCTAAAAGGTTTCTTCTAACTCATGTTTGCGCGTGCTTTTCAGTTAATTATGCCTCTATGAAGAGTTGTTAGAGGTCGCCCTGCTAGGCGTAACGATGAGGAGAAAGGGGTACCTAATGCACCTGAAGTGCAACCTCAAAGAGAAATCATGAATGCTGAGTTCAGGGAAGCGATCCGGATGTTGAGCCAAGTTATGACCAACCAAGCTGGGCAACAAAGAGGAGCTAGATAGGAAGTGATTGATACTTCGAGGATCCGAGAGTTCTTGAGGATGAATCCTCCAAGTTTCACTGGTTCAAGCACTATTGAGGAACCAGATAGTTTTGTTGAGGAACTGAAAAAGGTATTTGAGGTTATGCATGTTGTCGATGCTGAGCGAGTAGAACTAGCTGCATATCAACTAAAGAATGTTGCTAGGACTTGGTTTGACCAGTGGAAGGAGGGTAGAGCTGAGGGAGCACCACCTGCGAGTTGGGCTTGTTTTGATGAGGCCTTCTTGGGGCGTTTCTTTCCCCAAGAACTGAGAGAGGCCAAGGTACGAAAGTTTCTCACTCTTAAGCAGGATACACTAAGTGTTCATGATATGGGTTGAAGTTCACCCAACTATCTCGTTATGCTCCGGAGATGGTTGCGGATATGAGAAGTAGAATGAGTTTGTTTGTTGTTGGTTGTCTCATCTGTCGAGTAAGGAAGGTAAGGCTGCAATGCTAATAAGTGACATGGAAATAGCAAGGTTAATGGTATATGTGCAACAGGTTGAGGAAGAGAAGTTGAGGGATAGGGAGGAGTTTAGAAACAAGAAGGCTAAGACAGGGAGTGAATCCGGGCATCAAAGAAGTAATGTGAATCGTTCGTCCTTTCAGCAAATGCAAAAGTGACCTGCTCCATCATCTGCTAGTGCACCTGCACCTAGAAACAAAGGTGAGTACAATGGTCAGAATTTGCAGCCTTTCAAAGCTAGACCTGTGCAGTCTCAGGGTAGTGTGGCACAAAGAGGTAGCTGGGCTCCTGCATGTGCTAAGTCTGGTAGAACCCATCCAGGTAAATGTTGCGATGGCTCCACAGGTTGTTTCAAGTGTGGACAAGAGGGTCACTTCATGAAAAAGTGCCCCAAGAACCGGCAAAGTACTATGAATCAGGGCAATATATCCCAATCTTCATCAATTGCTCCACCAGACAAGGCTGCACCTAGAGGAGCTACTTCCGGTACTGGCGGAGGAGCAAACCGCCTTTATGCGATCACTAGTCGTCAAGAGCAAGAAAATTCTCTAGATGTTGTCACTGTTATGATCAAAGTCTTTACTCTTGATGTTTATGATTTGTTAGACCCAGGAGCAAGTTTATCTTTTGTGACTCCTTATGTTGCAAATAATTTTGATGTTCTTCCTGAGAAACTTTGTGAACCCTTTTGTGTTTCTACACCTGTTGGGGAGTCTATTCTAGCTGAGCGAGTATATCGTGATTGTGTCATTTCCATCAATCACAAGGACACCATGGCTGATTTAGTCGAATTAGACATGGTAGATTTTGATGTCATTCTTGGTATGGACTGGCTTCATGCCTGTTATGCCTCAGTTGATTGTAGAACTCGAGTTGTCAAGTTTCAGTTTCCAAATGAGCCTATCTTAGAGTGGAAAAGTAGTTCAGCAGTGCCTAAGGGTCATTTTATTTTGTACCTTAAGGCAAGAAAGTTAGTTTCATAGGGGTGTGTCTATCACTTAGTCCGAGTTAATGACTCTATTGTCGAGATACCTCTTATTTTGTCAGTTTCGATAGTAAAAGAGTTTCCAGAAGTCTTTCCAAATGATCTTCTCGGAGTCCCTCATGAGAGAGAAATAGACTTCGGTATAGACATTCTTCCAGATACTCGTCCTATATCTATTCCGTCATATAGTATGGCTCCAACAGAGTTGAAAGAGCTAAAAGAGCAGTTGAAAGTTCTCCTTGATAAGGGCTTTATTTGACCAAGTGTCTCACATTGGGGTGCTCCAGTCTTGTTTGTGAGGAAGAAGGATGGTTCCCTTAAGATGTGTATAGATTATCGTCAGTTGAACAAGGTTACCATCAAGAACAAATATTCTCTCCCAAGGATTGATGATCTTTTCAACCAACTTTAGGGTGCCACCTGTTTCTCTAAGATAGACCTCAGATCTGGCTACCATCAGTTAAAAGTAAGGGAATGTGATATTCCAAAGACAGCTTTCAGGACCCGTTATGGTCATTATGAGTTCCTAGTTATGTCTTTTGGTTTGACCAATGCGCCTGCAACATTCATGGACCTTATGAATAGAGTATTCAAGCCTTATTTAGATATGTTTGTTATTGTATTCATTGATGACATACTAATCTATTCGAGGATTAAAGAAGATCATGCTAGTCATCTCAGAATAGTTCTCCAAACTTTAAAGGATAGAGAGTTATATGCCAAGTTCTCTAAGTGTGAGTTTTGGCTTGAGTCTTTGGCATTCTTAGGCCATATTGTGTCTGGAAAGGGAATTAAAGTTGATACTCAGAAAATTGAGGCAGTGCAGAATTGGCCTAGACCCACATCTCCAACTGATATTACGAGTTTCTTGGGTTTGGCTGGATATTATAGAAGGTTCGTAGAGGGGTTCTCATCTATTTCGTCTTCTTTGACTAGGTTGACTCAGAAAGCAGTGAAGTTTCAATGGTCTGAAGCTTGTGAGAAAAACTTTCAGGAATTGAAAAAGAGGTTGACTACTGCCCCAGTATTGACCTTACCAGAAGGTACGCAAGGCTTTGTTGTGTATTGTGATGCATATAGAGTTGGTTTGGGTTGCGTGTTAATGCAGAATGACAAAGTTATAGCTTATGCCTCCAGACAGTTGAAGGTTCATGAGAAGAACTACCCAACCCATGATCTAGAGTTGGCTGCCGTAGTTTTTGCTTTGAAAATATGGTTCCATTATCTTTATGGTGTTCATGTGGATTGTTCACCGATCACAAGAGCCTTCAGTATGTGTTTACTCAGAAAGAGCTTAATCTCAGACAAAAGAGGTGGTCAGAATTACTCAAGGATTATGACATGAGTATTCTTTATCACCCAGGTAAGGCTAATGTTGTTGTTGATGCCTAGAGCAGGTTGTCTATGGGTAGTACCGCCCATTTTGAGGAAGGTAAGAAATAGCTAGTGAAAGATGTGCACAAACTTGCACGCTTAAGAGTCCGATTAATGGATTCCATAAAAGGAGTAGTAGTGGTGATGAATGGGGATGAATCATCATTAGTGTCAGAAGTAAAAGAGAAGCAAGACCAAGACCCTATTGTTCTTGAACTGAAGGCAAATGTTCATAAGCAAAAAGTATTGGCTTTTGAACAAGGGGGAGATGGTGTATTGAGGTATCAAGGTAGGTTGTATGTACCAAGGGTGGATGAACTCCAAGAGAAGATCATGAAGGAAGCTCATAGATCCAGATATTCCATTTATCCGGGTTCCACAAAGATGTATCGTGACTTGAGAGAATTTTATTGGTGGAGTAGTATGAAGAAGAACATTGCAGAGTTTTATTCCTAAGTGTCCAAATTGCCATCAAGTTAAAGTAGAGCAACAAAGGCCCGGTGGTTTGGCTCAGAATATAGAACTTCCGGAATGGAAGTGGGAGATGATCAAAATGGACTCCATCACAGGTTTGCCAAGGTCCCGCAGGCAGCATGATTCTATTTGGGTGATTGTTGATCGAATGACAAAATCAGCCCATTTTTTGCTGGTAAAGACTACCCATACAATAGAAGATTATGCTAAGTTGTATATTCAAGAAGTAGTTAGACTTCATGGGGTTCTGGTATCAATTATTTCAGACAGAGGAGCATAATTTACTGCGCAGTTCTGGAAATCTTTTCAGAAAGGCTTGGGTTCAAAGGTAAACTTAAGTACTATTTTTCATCCTTAGACAGATGGTCAAGCAAAGCGCACTATTCAGACCTTAGAGGATATATTGAGGGCTTGTGTAATTGATTTCAAAGGTGATTGGGATGATCACCTACCTCTTATTGAGTTTGCTTACAACAATAGTTACCACTATAGCATCCAAATGGCTCCTTACGAAGCTCTTTCTGGGAGAAGGTGCAGATCTCCTATTGGATGGTTTGAAGTTGGTGAAGTTGGGTTGATAGGACCAGATTTAGTTCATCAAGCTATGGAGAAGGTGAAAGTTATTCAAGAGAGGTTGAAAACGGTGCAGAGTCGTCAGAAATCCTACACTGATGTTACGAGAAGGGAGTTAGAGTTTGAAGTAGATGATTGGGTATATTTGAAAGTTTCACCCATGAAGGGTGTTATGAGATTTGGTAAGAAGGGGAAACTTAGTCCCCGGTATATTTGCCCTTACATAATATCCAAGAGGATTGGTAATGTAGCTTATAAGTTGGAGTTACCACAAGAGTTAGCAGCGGTTCATCCGGTATTTCATATTTCCATGTTGAAGAAGTGCATGGGAGATCCTTCACTTATCATACCAACTGAAGATATTGGTATCAAAGATAGCTTATCTTATGAAGAGATTCCGGTTCAGATTCTAGATCGCCAAGTTCCCAAGTTGAGGACAAAATAGGTAGCATCAGTCAAAGTTCTTTGGAGGAACAAATTTATTGAGGAAGCTACTTGGGAAGCTGAGGAAGATATGAAGAAGAGATATCCATATCTCTTTGAAACCAGAGAAGTTCCAGACCAAGGTACTAATTCTGTTCTTAGTACTCTTTAATTTATGAGTTGGCATGTTGTATTTGCATTGCTTGTTGGGTGTTTGAGCGGAATGTTAGATGTTACACCCTTAGCCTGCTAAGAATAATCTCATTTGAGGACGAATATTCCCAAGGGGGAAATATTGTAACATCTCGCTAATTGAAAGAACTATAAATAATTTAAAAATTGGAAATAGTCATTTTAGGAAAGAATGAAAAATATGGAACTTTGTTAAGTTATGTTAAGTTTGGGTTTTTGGTCAACTTCAAACGACCATAACTACTAGCTAAGGATAAGTTAGGTGTGATTCCAGATACCTTAGGAAACATCTTGGAATTATCTTTCCAATGCCTTTGAGTTTGCGCGATTCCGAGTTTGTATGAGTGAGATATGCCCATTTGAAGTTGGGTTGTTCAAATAAGGAAAGTCTAAACCGGATTTTGGAAGGGTATTTTAGTTTTTTGGCCTTACCCAATTATTTTAATTCGTTTTTAGGAGTTTATTTGGGGTCTAATCCGAATTAGATCAGTTTGGAAGAGTTGAAGTTCACGCTAGGGCTTGGAGAAAAGAGAAAAGAGGAGAAAGGAGAAGAAAAGTCAAGATTGGTCAAGAACGTTCAAGTTTGGTTGTAGATTTCGCCAAGGATTCAATCCTCGGAGGTATGTGAGATCACATAGCGTTGGGTTAGTTCACCCACGCGCCAAACATGATTCAATTCAGCGAAGTATACTTGATTTGAAAGTAAATCCTATGAGTTTTTGATGAAATTCGTTTGAATTCTTGAGGGTTTGTGTTGTTGAAGTTTCTTGAGTTTGATTCATGTTTTGGGGGAGATTTTTGAGTTGAATCTTATATATATTCAGGGTATAATTGATTCTAAGTGTTTGGGGAAAGAACCAAGTCGAAATAGGGATTTAGAGATGAAAAATGAAGGAGAAAAGTCGGAGTGCACCTGGGCAGGGGCCTGGGGCACCGCCCCTCTCAGAGCCCCAAGAAGGGGTCTCTGAATGTTGGGCTCTGGGGCGCCGTGCCAGCCAGAGTGCCCCAAACCCAACCTCTCAACTTCAAGGGCTGGCGCCCCGCGCCTCTTAGAGCGCCAGGGATGCCAGTTCTTCCCATTCTTTCCCCATATTTCCGTACTAGTTCCTTAGCAACGTACCTATGTTTTCTAGTTGATTCCAACACTGTAAGGTATGTATAAACATCTTGAAATTATCCATAAACATGAGATCATGAATCTTGAATCCATAATTCAATTCAAGCAAAGTTACGAGTCAAGTTAAGAAGTTAAGAATCAAGTCAAGAGAAGTTCATAAAGTTTTTCAAAAATCTTTTACAAATGTTTTAACTTCGTTTTAAGACTTAAGCCTTGAGTTATCTAAGGATAAGAGTAAAAGTTCATTTTTTCAAAGATATTATGGGAACTAAGTATTCCCAAGAGTTTAAAATATTTTCACATTTGAACAAGAAAGGGAAACAACGATTTCCAAGAGAGCTTTTAAGCTAACTTTTGAGTAATTATCTCAAACCAAAGAAAGAGTTTTTTTAAAAAAACATATGATCTAAGTACATTTTGGGAGTAGTATTGAGCACCGATATGGAGACACGAGTTCATAATAACTCAAGTCTCCATAAACCATGTAGCCATCATGGGTAGTAAAGGATCATACTTTTTAGATGAATCCTAAGTGTTTTTTAGCATAGACAAGTGGATCCACTTAGTTAAGGCATTCTATATTATGGCAAAGTATAGGACAGTTCTGGCAGCGTGGGCAAGACGATGTATCACCACTTGGGCGCATAGTAGTGGTTGTCAGTTAGAGAAACTCCCACAGAAACTATATTACTTTATTATATGAGTAAAGTTGAGTTTGTTATTGCATTTCTTTAACAAATTGAGTTGTTATTTACTGTTCTAAACACTTTGTATAAATTGCATTATTATTGTTGTTTTACACTACATCTGAGCGAGTTATTCATGAGTTGATTAAAGCCAAGGTAAGTGTTTCTTTCAGATTCCTTTCAAGCTTATGTTATGTTTAGTACTCCCCTCGCATACTCGTACATTCAATGTACTGATGTCATTTGGCCTGCATCGTTTTATGATGCAGACACAGGTAACCAGGATCATCATCCAGCTCCTCATTGATCCAGTTGAGCACTCAGAGTCAGTTGGTGAGCCTCCTTGCTTTTCGGAGGGTTCCTTTTTACATTGCTTTCTAGTATTTCAGTTGTTAGGACGATCGAGGGTCTTATCCCGACATCCCTCTTTATTTTAGAGGCTTCATAGATAGTTAGTCATGAGTCCTTTAACATTGTATTGCAGATGTTTTTCTATGAGACTTGAGTAGCCATTTTGGCTAGTTTGAATGTTTTCTTTAAAGATATTCTAAGTTATTTCATAAGTTCCTCATTTGAGGTACTTTTGATGTTTAAGTCTTTCCGCTAAGTAAGTAAGCCAGGCCAAGGGTTCGCTTGGGGCCAACATGGTTCTCGAGTGCCAGTCCAGCCCAGGGTGTAGGCTCGGGGTGTGGCAATAACATAATACCAAAAAATAAAAGAAAAAAGAATTTGCATGGAATAACAAAACAAAAGTGTCATTTTGAGCGGCATGACACCCAATTTTTTCTTTTAAAAAAATATCATTTTATTTGAGATAACAAATTATTATTTTTAAAGATGACTTTTTGAAAGGTATGATGACCTAAATTTAAAATGATGTCATTTTGAAATGTATGACGATCAAAAAATACAATATTAACAATGAAACGGTCCACAAAGTTACTTTGGATAAGTATTGAGAATTGGGTGTCAGCCCATTTATTATTATTTTTTGAACAATAAAACATATTTTAAATTCGTTAGCGCCAACAATAGTTTTGCATAGAAATTTCTCACAATTCAACTAAGATTAACTTCGAGGTAATTCCTATGGATTCAAACGGTACCTCAAATGTACTCAAGTAATGACAATATTTGTTCATCTTGCTACAATCAAAGCTTTGAACTAGACGAAATATCATGTTTCAAGTGCCCTCACCACAAACAAAGTCTCAATTCACACACATTTAAAGTATTTTGATTTGAGGACATTTTGCAAAATTCACTCACTTAGAAAAATGTTCAATGCATGCAATTGTGATACCATAGGCTTGACCTTCTTGTAAATCTCCACTAATCTGAGAACATTTGAAATGAAAGCATGTAAGACTTGTTATTGGCTAGTAATGTAGGCTTAGAGACGAGTAGGATATTATTTGGAAACAAGTGACTGAATTCTTTTGTTGAATATTGCACTGACTTTGTGCTTTCAACTTTTATTATGCTTTTAGCATTTGATCCTCTTTATCGTCCCTTGTTTTTACACTTTTTACTTCTTTTGAAGCTTTGCTTGTCTTGGCTTTTTTCCCCTTCTCTTCATATTTTGAAGTTTCTCCTAATTTTTTGGAGTATTGTTCTTCATTTATTGAAATTTGACTTATTTGAACTTGTAAGGAATTTTCAACTATTTCTTCTTTCTTTTGAGATCGTTTTTACATTCTTGACTTTCAGGGACTTTGGTAACTTTTGTGTTTGACAAATTTGAACTTTGAATCTTCTTTTGTAACTTGCATGTGTTAGTGCACTCAAGAATGTTGCGTCATGAGAGGGATATTGTGTATGAGCACTCAGAAGGGTATAGGCTAAAAATGTGATTGTCCAAAGAAAAGGCTTTAGGCTCAAAGTGGAGGCATACTAAGGATTGATGTCATTTGGTGAGTTTTGGAAGGCTCAAATGGGTCAAACAAAGCCTACAATCGTTTTTCAAATCAAACGTTACTCAAAATTTCGCCTCAACAACATTTAGACCAAGTTTTAGATCAAACAAAGCAACACAATTGAATTTAATCAAAAGTTCACTACAAAATGCACATGACACAATGAATTTGGTTTTGTAATTATCTTGAATGCATGCAAGAGAATATTTTTAGGTGTAACAAAAATATGAATGAGAGATGTCAAAAAAATCTATGATTTAACAAGAAGTCAATCTTTCTCTATTGTATCAATTATTTTTTCATATGCATACTCTAAATGTGTTGGCACCCACCAAGTCAAAAAGATTAATTTTGAAATATAACATTTTTAAAAGAATATAAAATAAAGAATACCTAACCTTGAAAGTGCCTATGTATCTCATTGAGATGAGAATCAAGTTTGCGTAGTTCGTTCAGATATGACATAAAACACATATTTTGAACAACAAATAATTTTTGAAAGAAAAAATAACCGAAATGAAAACCAATGAGTCACATTGAAGGGAGGCCAACCCAAATTTAACAAAAAAATCTCTTTTATTATTTAAAGAACAGGTGTATAAAATAAAAAATCAACGAGTCGCATTAAAGGGCTGACCACCCAAATTTAACAAAAAATAATTTTTATTATTTAAAGAACAAGTAACAAAAATAAAACAATCAATGAGTTACATTCAAAGGTGGACCACCCAAACTTTAAAAATTTCAAACAAAAATCATATTTTTTTTCAATCGAATGTAAGACAAATAAAAATTTGAGCTATACATCGAATATAACATTATGTAAAAAAATTAATACAAAGGTATAAATCAAAGCATGAGTACCAAAGCAACAGGTATCCAGTAGGCATCATAGGCCGACTAAGCAAGAAAGGTAGAAACATACGGAAAAGATAGAATCAAACATGAACAGAGGTCAACAGAAATAAGAGCAGAACATAGAGAGATAGTCTGAGGATATTTAACCTAAACCCAGCTAGGTCCCCCCATTAGACCCACTAGGTACACTCACGCACAGGGACTTCGTTGAAAAATAACACCGTATATGTATGTATATTTAATCAGTTTTTAAAATTTTATATGTATATATTGACTTTTGAATCCACTAACACAAGTGTGACCCTTGGCTGAGTGGTGAAAAGGATTCAGTTTTTCCAGCCAACCTGAGTTTGAATCCCTGTTGCCACATTTTAGTTTTATTTTTTATATCCTAAACCCACTTCGTGAAAATTCTGGGTCCGCCACTGCTCACGCACAAACAAACAAGAATCCAAACGGACTCCCATAAGCCCGACAGGTACATAGAGAAGTAATACTGCCATTTTTTAATTAAAGAACAACTTTTATTGAATTTTTTTTGTCCCATAAGTAATAGTGCTGCTCTGCTAAGTGAGGCAACACACCCATAAAGTAAAGCGACTTTCTACGGCCAAGAAAAGAGAGAAAAAGAAATGTAAGAAAAAAGAATATTTTTAGAGGTAAAACTCTTATATTATTTTTTGTGTTGAGATCGAATATAAAGATATCTTTCAGAAGCTAATAACGGTATATCTTGAAAACTAACAAATCAGAAAACAAAGAAAAGTATGCTAAAGATGCATAATATTTTGATATGATTTGTTTTGCTTAAAAATATATTTAATATGATTTGATCAATTAATCTATGTATAAATAATTGGCTTAAGAAATTTAAAAATCTATTGAGAAATAATTTCTCAAACTTTTTAATGACTACATTATATATGCTAATGTGTTACTACAAGAAAAAAAATATTCTATGACATTTTTTTGCAATTGACTAAAAGGAAAAGTGAGTCATATAAATTGAGACGAAATAATTGTTTTGTGCCATGTGACATATTAGGGAGGTAAATAGATTTAAAAATTTATGTTTGAGGGGGTAATTAAGACTTCTCATAATTTAGGGGTAAATAGTCCAAAATTCATGTTTGAGGTGGTAATTAAGATTTCTCATAGCTTAGGTGTGTATTTAATAAAGTGTGTCAAATTTAAGGTGATTTTTAACTACTCCATATGTCCTTATTTACTTGTCAAATATTTCCAAATTTGATTTTCTTTTTTTACTTGTCAATTTCTTACAAATTTCAATTTATTTCTTCCTATTATACTCTCAATTTATTAACATTGAGTTAATGTCTTTGAAAAATATAGTGAGTAAATATGTTTAAAACTCTATATATCAATTAAAATAGGTAAAATGATATATTCACTATATGAATCATTTTTTAATAGGTATACAAAGTTAAAATTTGACAATTAAAAAGAAATGGAGGGTATATTAACTAAAAAACTCTAAAATAAAATAAAATTTTAGATAGTTATTAAAAAATATAAACATGATTAATATATATATGATATACATCTATGTCTAGTTAACTTGTTTTTTCATATAAAAATATAGAAGAATTTAATAGGAAAGAGTTTACAAATTAGGTAGTCCGTAAATAGGATACAATAACAAGGAACTTTTATGGTAGTTTGACCCACTCCTCATATTTTACTTATTTTCAACTCATTATGTCGTCATTTTTCCTAAATTAAATTACACTTTGTGCTGTCAATATGGGCTGGTCCACCCCATTTGGGTTAACCAATACAGGCTTTGAAATTTGACAGGTCAGGCCGGGTTAGCCCATTTTTGGTGTGGGCTAGAAAATGGTCGGCCCAGCCCACAAGTACGTGGGCTACGGACTTTGCCGGGTCAGCCCTCTTTTTTTAAAAGTATATTTTTTTATAATTTTTTAAATTAAATTATCATTTAAAAATATTATCACAAAACAATATTACATGGTGTTAGTGTTAATACTTGTTAATCAAATTCACAAATAAAATTTTCTTTATAATATTTATTAAGTTTGATTTCAATTAAAAGCATAAATAGCTAAATAGAAATATTAACATAATTGTTTTCCAATGATCATAATAAAATACAAAAACTATGACAATATTCCATAGGCTACGATCTATGTAGTGATTCATTAGAAATTTTAGGGAATTTTTATTTTATGTAGTACATATTTTATAAACATAATTTGTATTTAAATTATAATATTTCAAACTTTAAACAGATTTTGAGTTTAGACTATTGTAATTTTTAATACTTATTTTATTTTTATTTTTTAATTAATTTTTATTTGGCACATGGGCCGACCCTATCCATATTTCTCAAGCGCCACAAATTGACAGACTTATTCAGGCTGAGCTGAAAAGCCATTTTCTTCAATGGGCTCCAAAAATCGTAGTCCATCCCTATCAAATTATGGGTTAGGCCAGGCCGCCGGCCCAACGGATCTAGCTCATATTGACGGCTCTAATTACACTTGTCCCACGAACCTTCCACTACTAAAAAATTGCCAAAAAACGACGAAAAAAAGCGACGGACTGCGTCGCTTTTTTTGTCAAAAGCGACGAAGTCAATCTCGTCGCTTTTTGGCTCGACGCTTTTCCAAAAGCGACGGACTAAAGGACCCTGTCCGTCGCTTTTTTTGCACTTTTTTTATAGCAAAAACTACAGTTTTTGTTGCCCACCTGCAAATTAAATTCAATCCAATATCAAATCAATTCAGCTCATTCAAGCAAAACACATAATTAACATGCTACACAAAATATTAACTAACAAGCTTAATTAAGCCTTCAAAAATACCTAAATCCCAATTTAATGATTTATAAAGTCTTTCAAAATTCAAAAATTAGTACATAAATACTACATTTCAAGATCTACAAAGTTAAAGCTTAACTAATTCATAAACAACAATTAAGTTTAAGATTTCAAATAATTAATTATATTCCTAATTAAGTTCAAGTTATTATAAATTAAGTTCAAAGTTCTAATTAAGTTCAAATATATTAAGGTCAATAGGATT
Organism: Solanum chiquidenum; assembly: GCA_029582725.1. Classification (NCBI taxonomy): domain Eukaryota; kingdom Viridiplantae; phylum Streptophyta; class Magnoliopsida; order Solanales; family Solanaceae; genus Solanum; species Solanum chiquidenum. The sequence goes on from JAJOOS010016432.1 coordinate 17,416, forward strand.
TTAAGTACCTCAAAAATCAAATTAAGTTCAAAGTTCTAATTAAGTTCAATTATTAAGTTCTAATTAAGCTAAACAAGACTTTAAGTTCATATTCTTAATTAAGTTCAAGTTATTATAAATTAAGTTCAAAGTTCTAATTAAATTCAAATATATACCAAGGTCAATAAGATTTCAAGTAATTCAAACTTCAAATTAAGTTCAAAGTTTTAATTAAGTTC
>JAJOOS010016440.1:0-15589 GCA_029582725.1 Solanum chiquidenum
AGTCCTGAAGATCAAAACAGAAAACGTAAGATCTACATATATGGCAAGAATTAGGGTATGCAAGGCCACAAAAATTAATTAACAGTAATGATTCACAGATCAATACAAATTAAAAACATTTCAGTTACAAATCATGAAGATCAAAACAGAAAACGTACCTTATGAAACTTATGAAGATGGGAGGGAGAAGGTCGGCAACTGAGGGTTTGAAACGTTTTGGATGGGCTGGGTTTTTGAGGTTGTGGATTGATGCTGAATAAATAATAACTCATATTTATTGCGATTTTTAGGCGTTTTGGGCTGCTGCAGAGAAATTAATTACTCCCTTTTAATTCATTGAATTTATTTATTTGGGAAAAACTCAGATTTAATTTTTAATTAAAAAGTAAAATAGATAATTGTAAAATTCCAAATGGTGGACATTGGAGGCTGCCACGTCAGCGATTCTAGATTCAGAATTATATATATATATAGATAAGCAAATCAACAGATAATTCACAAATCAATGCGTCTTTATATCACTTTGACTATAGAGTCCTCGAGATAAACTTATTTTCTTTTTAACTAAAAAGCAATTAAAATTAAATATTTTTTTCTAATTATTATTTCTTTTAAAATATACACAAACAAGTGTGAGTTCTCCACTATAAATTAGCCCATCCAATGAGGTCTTTTCATTATCACAACACAACTTATATTTTCCATTCTAACAAAGAAAAAAAAATGGCAATAAAATTCAATTCCATCCTTGGGACTCTCTTAGTGGTGGTTGCCACCGTGCTCCTCCATGTCTCCGAGGTACAAGGCGGTCGGAAAATAGTAATTAACGGAGACGGTTGGGTTGACATACCCAATGTACAAGATCCTAAAATAGTGGAAGTAGGAAGATTTGCGATCCATGAGATTAATAAAGAGGCTAAAACAGAATTAGTATTTCTAAAAGTAATAACAGGACAAAGTCAAACAAAATCTACTGAGGCAACTATTAATTTTAAATTATTGATCTCCGCCCTGGACCGTGATTCACCACGTTACTATCAGGTCATGGTGGCGGACAAAGAGGGGGGGAAATCTAGGAACCTCATTTCCTTCAAAGAATGTACTAAATTTGATCAACATATATACATGTGTAAGTGATTTAGTTGATAAAGATACTAGATTTGATCGGAGTATCTAATCTTTAAAATAAATCTAGTGTAATTTATAAAAGTTAATGACATCAATGAAAAGAATCTTCAATTGATATGAGTATGCTTTGCATGATTCATTTTATTTAATGTTATGTGATCACTTGACAAGGTTTATTAATTTTTTTTGGGCTTGTAGCATTTTTCCTTTCTGAAAATTTTATAATTGACATATTAATGATCATTAATATGTACCATAAAATTAGGAGATTCAATTAAAAAAGGAATATTTGTTTTCTATTTTTATCTCCAAATAGTTAAGTTTAGTCCACTCACAACTAGTTTCAATTCGTTTTTATTCAATAATCTTCATTTTGTTGTAATGGACAACTTCGTATCAATATTAATAAAGCATGGTAGTAGATGGATCCTTCAGGTTAGTGTTCTTTGTGATTTTTTATTTTTATTGTTATACTACTCAAACGTAAAAAATAAAAATGAAGAACTACGATGCTGGAAAGTAAATTTTCAGTTTTTGTTTGTGTATAACAGAATTTGATTGTGACTTTTTTTGTATGAATATTTTTTTTAAGATTACATAAAATAAGTTTGAAACTGGAATAGATTTTGGTATGAACTTCTTTTTCTTAATTTAAGATTTCTGGTATACTGTTTAAACCATTTTTTTTGCACGATTTTGAAATTATATTTGAATGAATTGCGTATAAATCATTACTTAATAAATGACAATTAATTGTCAAAATTAGGATTATGTTTGTATTATATTGACATTATTCTGATATGAAAAAAATTATGATGTATGTGATTAAATAGTAATAATGTCAGGATGATATATGTATGAAAAGTGTGCCTAAAAATGTATGAAATGTGTATATTCCATTCTATAATGTTTTATGGTATGATTTCTGATTTGAATGGATATTTTTTTGGCATTCTTATGTAATGAATTTGGTATACTGTTTATTTAAAAAATTACAATAAATATTTATAAGTTAGAATTATTTTGGTATTCTATTGGCATGATATTAGTATGAATAATGAGTAAAAATATGTATGAAATGTGTGAATAAGAATTGTATTAAGTTTGTAAACAAATATAACACATGTGTTTTTTTATTTTGTATTATGTACGACTGACACGGTGATTTCTTGATGGAACAGGAAAATATGTTGATTGTTTAAAATATGCAATTCAAAAAGTGTCGGAGCATAAATTAATATTGGAAAGAGTTTGTTGATTGAAATTCAAGAGGTCTAAGGTTACATGCAATACATATCGTCGGAAGGGACACAACTGCTGAAATAAAGACATGATTTATTTTTATTTTGATTTGGTTATTTTATTGTGACAAACTCATGTTTTGATTTATTTTGTCTTTTAAGTTAATGACTTATATATGCAGAATATTTATTATGTGTACTAATTAATCATTTGTGTATTCAGTGTTTTTTAAATCTATAGTCAAGAATTAGGTAATGCTGGTATGCAATTAATATCGACTGGAAAAATTAAGTCAAATCTTAGTATGAAATTGGTATACAATTAGCATCAAACTGATGTCCCAGTGGTAAAATTGAAAAAGCAACATGTAATTGAGATTTCGACCGAAATAGTCAACCTAAAACTAATTAATGTTGTATCCAATTTGTATACATTTGGTATCTAACTGATATCCCATTGGAAAAATTGAAAAAAAAAACACGTAATTGAGATTTCAACTAAATTAATCAGCCTAAAACTAGTTAATTTTGTACCCAATTGGTATACATTTGGTATCAAATTGATATCCCATTGAAAAACAACATGTAATTGAGATATCAACTAAATTAATCAGCCTAAAACTAGTTAATTTTGTACCCAATTGATCTACATTTGGTATCAAACTGATATCCCATTGGAAAAATTGAAAAAACATGTAATCGAGATTTCAACTGAATTAGTCAGCCTAAAACAAATTAATTTTGTATCCAATTGGTATACATTTGACATCCAACTAATCTCCCATTGAAAAAAATTGAAAAATCAATAGGTAATTGGGATTTCAACTAAATTAGTCAGCCTAAAACAAGTTAATATTGTATCCAATTAGTATACATTTGGTATTTAACTGATACCCCATTGGAAAAATTGAAAAACCAACGTGTAATTGAGATTTCAACCAAAGTAGACAACTTAAAACAAGTTAATGTTGAATCCAATTGGTATCCACCAGATATCCCTCCGGAAAATGAAAAAAAATGTAATTGATTTTTAACCATATTAGACAATCTAAAACAAGTTAATATTGTATACAATTTGTATACACTTGGTATAAAATTTTAAAACAAAGACTAAAATTAAAAATGTATGAAATTGGTATCCAACTGGTATAAATCTGGGAAAAATAATTTTGACAATGTAAAACAATGCATATTATGTATTGTTGTCAAAAACTGTAGCTAAAGAAATATACATCATCCAAAATCAAAACATGTAATAATTAAAAGTCTAAACTGCAAACAACTATTTCAAAGTTCATTTCCTTGGTTTTGGTGTAGGATAATTGATAGTATCCTAAACATGTTCTTTTGCGTATGGGTAAAAGAGAAAGGTGGGGTGTGGGTGGGGGGTTGCCGTGTGAAAATTGGAAAAAATATATATTCTAAAATGGTGTAAGAGATAATGACAATTGATTATCTAATATTAATGTTATTCCTAAAATGATGTAAGAGATAATGACAATGTAAAAGAGGAAGATGAATCAATGTAAATCCGACATGTAACTGTAAAAAAGTAACATGAATCAATGTAAATTTCTATAATTGTGTAAGAGATAATTATGGTGTAGTCTTTATTTAAAGAATCAATTAATAATATAAAAACATAAAAAGATTAATTATTTAATAAAGTAAAATTTAATTGATTTATAAATAAATAGTGATATATTATAACCCATAATTAAACTGTTATAAGTAAGAATTTTTTAAAAGTAAATTTAAAACCCGTAATATTGTCTCTTAAATGTGTATGTGGGGTGATTTTTCCCTAAAAAATAGGGACAATCTGTGGCAAAACATGGGCCTCTCTTGTCCATCCCAGACAGAAAAAGATCTTGGGCCTAAAGCCCTAAGTGTTTTTTTGGGGAATTGGGCTTAAAGCCCAAATATTTTACTAACCTAAGTGCATCTTGTTTTGGTAAAACTTACCCAAGTGTTGACTAGATTTTCAGTCCTAAATTAAAATGAAGAAAAAAGAAATTATGGTAACCTAATTATATAATTTCTAAAAATAGTCATATTTCATAGATTTTGAAATTTTGGAGTATTAGTGTGAAATGATTAATTTGAAAATCCTCCACTATAAATAAGACCACCCAATGAGGTCTTTTCATTCACCACACAACTTATATTTTCCATTCTTACAAAGAAAGAAAAAAAATGGCTATCAAATTCAACCCCATCCTTGTGACTCTCTTTGTGGTGGCTTGCACCATTCTCCTCCATATCGCCGACGCAAGAAGCTCCCGGAGAGAGGCTTTGGCAGGAGATTGGGAGCCCATAACCAATATAACGGAGGAGGTGACAAAGATAGGAAAATTTGCGGTGAATGAACACAACAAAGAGGCCAAGACAACATTAGAGTTTCAAAAAGTAATAAAAGGAGAAAATCAAGTTGTTGAGGGAATAAATTATCGATTGGTCATCGAGGCCAAGGACAGTGATTCGACGCATACCTACTTGGCTGAGGTGTGGGATAAGCCTAATAAATCTAAGAGTCTCACTTCCTTTAAACAATTACCAGAAGCGTAGAACAAAACTGTATTTTCACATAAATTTTATTGATAAATTAAAAATGTTAGATCTGAATGGATGAAGTATGTTATCTTTGAAAGAAATTTGATGTGATTTATAGAATTTAATGAAATGAATCTTCAATTAATATGGGTATGTTTTGCATGATGATTTATTTTATTTGATGGTGTATGATTAATTTATAAGGTTAGCATTATTTATTTATTTTGACAGCCTTTCTTTTTTTTTTCTTTTTTTTGATGTGTGTAAATATCTGTATATACCTATCAATTCATCAAGCAACAACACATCTTAATTTCTTATTAATAATATAATTTATTGTCGGGATTTCTATATTAAGCTATTCAAGTTTATTTCAATCCAATAATAAATTATTTGTCTTCTAAAGTTTTTTTAAAGAATTTTATAAATGTCATTCTAATCCTATAAGTTTCATAAAACTTTGATTTCTTGAACTTCTTTTTGGAGGGAGTCTATTCTACAATAAATATATTAGTCATTTGTCACAAAGGAATATGATATACCTTTAATTAGATTTTCGAGTTCGAGACTTGAGAATTTCAAAAAAATTCTAATACAATTTTTTTTTCTATATAAGTTTTACACAACATGACTCTGAATTAGTGGGAACAATGTATATATTTGAATACCACGTGATTAAATAAATACATAATTGTTTAGAAGTGCAAAATGTAGCCTTTTCATGTGTTGAATATGAGGGAAACGAGTTCTTTATTTCTAAAAAGATAAAATAAAAATATTATAAATGGATAAGTTGATGATATAATTCTCTTTAAAAAAACATAGATTTTTATAAAAATTGGAGAATTAGGGTGAAAGGGCAAATTCGGAAATTTATGTCCCTTGACAAGTGTGGATTTTCTACTATAAATAAGTCCACCCAATGAAGTCTTATAATTGTCATAACACAAATATTTTCCATTCATTTTCTTTTTACATAGAGAAAAAATGGCCATCAAATTCAATCCCATCCTTGGGACTCTCTTTGTGGTGGTTGCCACCGTTCTCCTCCGTGTCTCCGACGCACAAGGCAGTCAGAAAGGGGCTATTGTAGGCGGTTGGACTCCCATAACCAACTTAACTGACCCTGAGGTCGTGGAGATAGGAAAATTTGCGGTAGATGAGCACAACAAAGAGGTGAAAACAAAATTGAAATTTCAAAAAATAACAAAAGGAGAAAGCCAAGTTGTTGCCGGAATTAATTATCGACTAGTCATCTCCGCCAAAGACGGTGACTCACCACATAACTACTTAGCTGAGGTGTGGGACAAGCCATGGGAGAAATTTAGGAACCTTACTTCCTTTGTAGAATGTAGCCTAGAAAATGGAGAACAACAATGTATGCTTACTTAATTAAGTTGACAAGGACATTATATCTAAACGAAGTATCTAATCTTCGAAAGAAATCTAATATATGTAATTTTTAGAAGCTAATGAAATAAATCTTCAATTTGTATGAGTATGTTTTGCAAGCAATAATCATTTAATGAACATGTTCAATGCATGTTTTGTGATCACTTGATAAGGTTATCATTTCTTTAGGCTTTTTTCCTATTTCCCTTTCGAAATTTGCATATGTATGTGGATTTACACTTATCAATTAATTAATTGACTACATCTTAATCTTCTATCAATAGTAGATTGTTATATGAATCCTTATATATATGACCATATAAACTTCTTTGAGGAATGGGTCAGATCGAGTCATTTCTCAAGAATCATAATTAAAAAGCACATTATTTAAATTTATTTTGATCCAATAATAAATTGTCTTATTCAAGTTTATTTCAATTCATGAGCAAATTATTTGTCTCTTAAGATTTTTTTTAGGGGATTTATAAATTTCATACTAATCCTATAAGGTTTACAAAAAAATTGATTTTCTTCGACTTTTTTTTCGAAACGATTTCTCTTCTATTTTGAAATTATGTGGTTGTCTCGTACGAATATGTTATAATGGAGTGAACCCCTTTATTTTTAAATCAAAAGTCGTGATAAATTTAGACTTTGGAATTAGAGAAATTTCTAGTATAAATCGTTCTCTTCTGAATAAATTCAAACACAACGTAAATATAAATTAATCGAGACAATTAATTTGAAACGCTAAATAAAAATTTGTTAAATTTGTCATGAAGTGCAAAATAGGCTTGTCATGTGTGTTGAATAGGAGGGCAAAAAGACATTTTAGCATCACGAGAATTGTTGTGTTCATTCTCTTTTAGGATTCCTTTATTAATTAATGGCAAAACTACTTTAATTTTTAAAGAAAATCTTCTTCTTGAATTAAAATCTTTTTTCTTAATAGATCTTTTAAATTCAATTTCTTGAATTAAAATTTGTAAATTAATGTGCCAAAATTCCAAGTTATCTTTCATTGGTTATTGTTCTTATTTTGTTTTTTTCACTCTTAGAAATATAAGTTTTTCAACTTCGAAATCAATGAAAAAATTATATAATAAAATAAAAGTTTTTCATTGAACTAGCTTATCGAAAAAACGCATAGTGAGAACATATTTTTACTCAAATAATGAGAAGCTTTCTATTTTTTCGTGTGAAAATACTATAATTTTTTCTTTTCTCGTTGATTCAATTAAAATATCTGTGAAGATAACCACCAAACAGTTTCAGAGGAAATGATGGTTTGTTAGTAGTGTTGACTCTGTTATATATGTCCTTAATTTTTCTAATATAAGACATAAGTTATACCTAGAAACTTTATGATATGCCTTTCTAACGTTGAGGGCATATAACTATTGACGATAATTAATCATCCAATTATCAATTTATCGCACAAAAATTAATAAAATTAACTATTGTAATGGGAAAATAACTAAACTATATTTATACATCATAGAAAGAAAGAAAAAAAGGGACAAAAATGCTATACCTGGTTCTAAAAACACAAGTAGAGTTCCATTTTAGCAACTAACCTTGCATAAATAACGTGACACCATTTTAAAAAGCAAAGTAAATTAAAATCCCCATTTTGTGGTCAACTTTTTAATTTTCTTTTAATATATGCCACATGGTAAATACATCGGATATTAAGTAAAACATGTAAATAATATGTTACCTTATACTATAAAAATTAAAACAGAAATTAGCTAAGAACTCCATCATTAATTTGTTGATAAATTACTTGTAGCTAACAATTTTGTAAAATAATTTATTGCCAATCCATTATTAAATAGGATGAACAAATCGATTTCACTGTTTAACAATAAAATTTATTTGTCGTTAATTTTTATTTTTTACTGATAACTTATGTATGAATTGTGATAGCTCATTATATTCCATGTTGATGTATAGTAATTGATTATGAACCTTATTTTTTGTTGTGTAGATAACATATACTTGTGAATGAAAATGATAATTTGACAAATAAATTGAGATGCGTATAAATTGAATTGAATATCAAGTAATTATATAAAAAATACTTTGAGAAGGAAAGAAGTTATACAAAATTCATGAGAGAGTGATAACTTTGGCATCTAATTCCTATTTTAAAACTTTCATCAATAACAATTTACAACCAAAGATTCCTCCACCTTCTAATATTCCTCTCATATTTTTCCAATTGAATTATCTGTCCTTTATACTCCAAAAATTCCAAATCCTAGGATTAAAATTTGCCTACGAATAATTGCATTTTTGTTATGTCATATGCTACGCTAATGCAATAATAATAACATATTTAGTGTAATTATGCAAGTGATTGTTTTTTAACTTTGATCCTTACTTGAAGGTAAAAAATTTAAAACTTTGAGAGTGTACATCTAGACACTTTAGCTTAGTCTCAACCGATAACTAAATACGTCAATTCATTCTCATTGTCTTCCTTAGGCACTTGATGTTGACAACAACACAACAACATATTAGTGAAATTTCATAAATGGAGTTTAGAGAATAGAGTGTACGCATGGCTTATCATTATTTTGTGAAGGTATAGAGACTGTTTTTAAAAGACTTTTGATGCTGGCGTATCATATAAATTTTGAAAGTGTTTAGATGATTATTTTATAAGTTACCGTATTCAACTGATGCAGTAGAAATAAATAAATTGAGGTGTTCAGATTTATATACTCAAAATTAAAATAATTACTTGCATTAAACCTAAACCTGACATTGTAATTTCCCAAAAACTATATTTGCACAATTTTTAAATATAAGACCTTAAAAGAGAAGAAGTTACATTTGCCTAAATCAACTTGTCTATTTTCCAATCCATCACTCAACAAAATATATTATTGAAAATGGCTCAAAATGGTGAGTCCCCATTGCTCTATTCTTCAAACAACTCACATTCACACATTAATTTTAGAATTGTTTTTGTATCACCATCTAAATTGTTTTTTTTGTTTTTTTTTTTATTTTAGGTTCACTAGAAGAATTCTTGGCTGTTGCAGTTGATGCAGCTAAAAGAGCTGGAGAGGTTAATTTAATCTAAAATAAATTATGCCCAATTGATTTTTTGTTTTTGTTTTCCTAAAAAAAGGTTTCAATTTTTTTGTTTTTGTTGTTCCTTTTATCACATTTTTGAAGTTTTAATTTTTACTCTGTTTTCTTGATTTTGATTTTCTCATTTTTTGTGGTGTTTTGCAGATAATCCGCAAAGGATTTCACGAGACTAAGCATGTGGTGTACAAAGGCCAGGTATTTATTTATTTTTATTTTTAATTTCTGTAATTTTGATTATTTGTGCTTCATGTGATTACCAAACTAGCATTGTAGTGTTGTTGTTGTTACTGTTTTCATTCATGTATTCTCTTTTTAAAAGTATTTCGAGATGCTTTACTTGAGCTGAGGTTCTATTGGAAATAGTGGTGAAGCTAGGAATTTTGTTAAGGGTGTTCAAATCTTTAGTATACATCTTTAAAGATTTTTTTTTTAATCTATATGTACATAATATTATTTTCTAAAAATACAATATAATTTTTCGACGAATGGTGTTCGAGTGACCACCCATGGATCAATGTAGTTACGCCAATGATGGAAAATGGACTCAGTATCTTTATGAGATAGGGGTAAGGTGTGTGTATAGTCTAACCTCTCCAGACCCCACTTGTGGGATTACACTGGGTATGTTGTTGTTGTTGTTGTTATATATGATGATTTGTATTTTGGGTAGTGTAGGCTATAATGAAAGTGTTTGTGATATATTTGAGTATTAAAAGCGATAACAATGTTTACGTATTGGTTGAAGCAAGTGATTTAGAGTTAGAATTGCGATATTTGTGAAGGAAAATGACTTCTGCATATCAAAGATTTGAACTTTATGGGTTTGTGTCCAAAATTCCACTAGTCTATTTGATGTTTTGAGTTCAAAATCTATTTGTTGTACATATACAGTAGTGATGAACTCATAACTTCTATGTTACATTTGTCCTGTTGTCTATAACTTAGAGAAGTCATTGTTCCCTTTTTGTTGAAAATATTTTTCTAGATGACAACACTTCGGAAAATTCAAGTCATTGGTAAGTGATACCATCAAGAAAGCATTTTTCCCTGGACAATATTATCGATCATATAGGGCAAACTTAAAGTCAAGTTAACAAGACATTATAGTACGAGGATTGTGTTTATTGGCTTTGATTTACCCTTTAACTGAATGTAGGTGGATTTGGTCACGGAGACCGACAAGGCATGTGAAGATCTCATATTCAATCATCTCAAGCAACATTTTCCGAGTCACAAGGTTAACTTTCACCGATAGTGTTTTAACTTATAGAGCTCCATTAACTGTACAATTCGGAAAGTTCCAGTCATTCTGTTTCTTATTCTTTACTGTAATATACCTTCACTTTAGTTCATAGGTGAAGAAACAGCGGCTGCTACTGGAGATTTTGAGTTAACTGATGAACCTACTTGGATAGTTGATCCGGTTGATGGCACAACTAATTTTGTGCATGGGTAAAAGCATAAGTTATTTATTCTGTGACAAGCTAATTTATATTGTATTATTGTTAGCTGAGCCTCTTGAGCCATTTGTTGGCACTATGTGATTGTTGTAGGTTTCCGTCTGTCTGTGTCTCGATTGGTCTCACAATTGGGAAGATTCCAACAGTTGGCGTTGTCTACGACCCAATTATCGACGAGGTGAGATATGTAGTGCTCTCAAACAGTAATAATGAGCAGCAAGTAGTAATTAAATTTTTTTCGATGGATTGAATCAGCTAGCATTTCTTTCTTTTTTTTCTTTACCTTGTGGGCGGGGGTGCTTTAAATGGCTGATTGAATGTAGTAAAAGAGGTTGATTTTTGACATGTAGCTTTTCACTGGAATTGACGGGAAAGGGGCGTTTCTTAATGGGAAGCCTATCAAAGGTATGTCACATATCAAACGCGGTGTACCTGTTATTGCATTGTATATTTTACACTCTATTGATCTCTAATGCTTTGATATGTACAGTATCTTCGCAGTCCGAACTTGTGAAGTCCCTCCTTGGCACAGAGGTATTTCACCGTCTCTATTGTTGCTTTATAATTTGATCTCAACAAGGATCATTTAGTTCATGAATGGCAATAATGAAGCACAACCTACTTCTGCAATTTGATTACTCTGTTGTAATGATCGGTCATGATATGAACATAAACTTTGATTAATCATTTTCAAGACTAATGTCCGACTCCAAGTGTGTGAACTTCCGTTAGTATAACATAAATCCCGCTTTTCTTGTACGTGAAATTATGGAACACATCGTTCTTTAGGGTCATATTTTGTTGTTGTACACACTATAGTAGACTGTATCTGAAATTACATGTATAAAATATGCATATTCACTTTTGCTGTTTGCCTCTTTGATATACTCAAAATCTACTCAAATTTTGTTTTACTGGAGCAGATCGGAACTACACGGGATAACTTAACTGTAGAAGCTACAACGAGGAGAATCAATAACCTGCTTTTCAAGGTAGGCGTCCAAAGCTCAGTTCAGTTACGAAACGTATTCAGACACAATAAAATTAGCTTGAATGTTATATTACAGGTTAGATCACTCCGAATGTGTGGTTCGTGTGCACTTGATCTCTGTTGGGTGGCATGTGGAAGGCTTGAACTCTTCTATTTAATTGGATACGGAGGCCCATGGTAAGACAATTTTTCCGATCTGATTGCCTACAATATGTTGCTGACTGAGTGAATCTACTTACAGGGACGTGGCTGGTGGCGCTGTAATAGTGAAGGAAGCTGGAGGCGTCCTGTTTGATCCGTGAGTAACACATACTTTTCTTATAATGAAAAGGGACAAGATGAAGTTTCCATGTGTTTGATCCGCAACTAGTATTAACGTAAATAGGCAATTGCTTTATAGTTGGAATTGTGTTGATTGTGATTTATCTACGTAGATTAGGCAGTTGCTTAGTTTTAATCAGTTGAATTAGAGATAGTATCCCAAATTAGAGGATTACTAATTACCTAAGACGTTGTTATATAGTAGAATACACATTATTATGGATTCTGTATCTCTTCTTGCCTCGAAAAATGAAGGTTTCTTGAATCAAATAACTAACTAAACTCTTGAAAATTTATTGTAAGACCAATCATTTAATAAGTGTTTAACTGAAGCAGAGGTGGATCTGGAGTTTGAGTTTATGGATTATTAATTCTGGAAAAGACAGCGTATTTGGTTTTGGATAAATTATTTATACATGTTAAGTGAATTTCTTAACACTATACAAGGTTTTTTGCCAAAGCTACTAGCTTTTACCGAATCCGTAGCTAGAACTGTAGCTCCGCTCCTAAAGTGAAGGAACAATAAGAATAGTTTCAAGTATTTACTTCACACAAAAAGAATAGCCATTGATGTGTAGTTGTGTTTCTTTTGCATCAGATCTGGTTCAGAATTGGACATCACATCACAACGTGTAGCTGCCACGAACCCTCATCTCAAGGAAGCGTTTATCGAGGCCTTGCAGCTATCCGAATGAGTATCATAGGAGATGGAACGCGGACACTTCAGAACCAGTTAAGTTCTTTCATTAATTGAACCTGATAAAGCTCCATCTTGTGGATGTGAGCATATTAGGCCAAGAAAATTTACTACTTGTCCTGCATTACAAGTTTCATCCAAATCATTATAGCTAACTGAGATATTGCTACTGATTTTCTTGCTATATGGTGTAAGAAACTGTGTAAAGCTCATGTGTGACCTACAAAAATGTCTTCTTGTTTTGTTTGCAAGATGCTGACATTAATAATAGAACATATCTTGCCAATCTTTTGCCTTTCTATGAACTTTAGCTTTGATCTTTAGTGCTAAGAGCATGGTGTGTGATGTGGGAATCAGGCACACATCACGGGTTTGAACTCTGCCATAGACAAAAAATCTGATGTTAAGTAGAAAAGGGTAAACGGGTAGGCCCAATATATATCCGCTGAGTTTTGAACCGTGCACCATTGGGCCAATGGCATTGGCCCTCGACATTTCTCAGTAAAAAGCGGTTGGAACTACATTTTCCTGGTCGAGTCCCTCGTTTTATAACAGGAAGATGTTGTATATAGGATATCTACAGTCTTGTATCTACTGAATAAACAGAATCCTTCCACGGCTGTAAGTTGTAACCATTATCTCTGTTGGGCTTAAATGACTCCAATGTATTCTTAACAAGGTGTGATATTGTTTGTTTTTTGTCAAGCCTGTACGGTTTTCCCCAAAAGACATGATTTATAGAGTTCTTCATATCATGCATTGGAGTATAAGCCTCATATCATGCATTGGAGTTCGAGTTGGGATCAGAATAATCGAGAAAAAAGTCCCTTCCTTTCAATATCATGATTGGGTCGATCAGGTCAGATCAACAACCAATGGTTTGTTCAATGTTGACATTTGAGGATACCTTATTACCCTTATTTATGGACATGTAGCAAACAAAAAGTCATGCAAGCTCAGCTTGAGGGTTGGCATGAAAGTGAGGTCTTGTCAACTCAAATGCCAACTTTAGAAATTCAACAAAGTAATTTTATGTGTTACCTCAGCCACTAGTTCTCCTCAAATAGCACAGAGTTATGTTTGTTGCGGAGTACTAGTGGTTAATTAGCATGCAAAAATGGATTTTCAAAGAAATAAGAAAATAATAGAAGGATTTAATGAGGTTCGATCAAAGAAACAATACAGGAAATCTCAATTGCAAACTCATTAAGTTAGCTCATAAGGAGAGTATATTCCGTGGTCATATAAAGAGTCTAAATTTCAACATTCTAATCCAGTCTCAAAAGCTAGCTCATGAGGAGATCAATATTGCCCACGATCATATAAAGAGTCTAAATTTTCCTCATCCACTAATGTGGGACTTAACATCCAATCTCATGTCTAGGGCTGAACATTGGCAAACCATAATTTGGGATATGATTGATTCTGATACCATGTCAAATGGACCTTGAACCTAGCTCATGAAGAAAGAATTTTCCAAGATCATATAAACGGTCCAAATTCTCTTTATCTTGTTGATGTGAGACTCAACGGAGTTTGAAATGAGTTCACACAGCCCATACTCTAATCGCACTAGGATCGTGCTACCTTCTATACTTGTTCCATGATTGTGCAACTCTCACAAGTTCTCCCGTAATCACAGTCACACTCTAACCACAAACTATCAATAAGTCCGATCGTGAGCCTTTTTTTTTCTCCAATCTTGGGCCTATCGTCTCTCAACTTTTGCAACCATCACACATTCCCTTTTTACCCTCCAATTTTGGTTGCAACCATCACACATTCCCTTTTTACCCTCCAATTTTGGTTGCAACCATCACACATTCCCTTTTTACCCTTCAATTTTAGATGTACTGCAAACTTTTCTTGATCGAATCGCAATTCGAATCAACTAAAATTCAAGGCATAAAGTTAACATGTGCCTTATCTAGTCTAGTTTAGAACCATAGGTTCCCTATTTGGTTGTCAAAAATGCATATTTCCTACTAGTCGGTAGTGAGATGACAAAAAATGCATCTAATATTTTAGCTAATAAATTTAATTTAATTTGACATTCAATATACAAGTGACAACAAAGAAAGGGAATATTCATTCGTTTCATTTTGTTCGTCATAGTTTAACTCGTCGCTAATTTTTATTTTATTAAAAAAACAGAGAGATAGATTTATAAATGTGTGCTCTAAAACATGTTATAATACTTTAGTGGTTAATTATAACTACAACTACGGTCCTAAATAAGTTGAGTTCAACTATATATATTAAATAGGGAAAAAGGCTCAAATATGCCTCGAACTTTCAGAAAAAGCTCATTTATGCCATCCGTTAAAAGTTTGGCTCATCTATGCCATTACCGTTTAAGAAAAGGCTCATTCATGCCATTATTTTTTAACGGTGGTTTTGCAAAACCATTTTTTACACGTGGCCAATTATAATTCGGCCACGTCATTATTATTTTTATAATAAAAAATTAAAATTCTGAACAAACATTTTAACGATGGTTTTGCAAAATCATTTTTTACACGTGGACAATTATAATTCGGCCACGTCATTATTATTTTTATAATAAAAAATTAAAATTCTGAAATTTGATTTTTTGTTATAAAAAAAATAATGACGTGGCCGAATTATAATTGGCCACGTGTAAAAAATAGTTTTGCAAAACCACCGTTAAAAAATAATGGCATGAATGAGCCTTTTCTTA
>JAJOOS010016441.1:0-11186 GCA_029582725.1 Solanum chiquidenum
ATTTCTTCCAATCTGTCTCAGCCTAGACAGCCTTGGTGGACAGAATTGCTCAGCACTTCTGTGGGAGTTAGCACATACCCTGTGGAATTAGTCGAGGCGCATACAAACTATTAGTCGAAGTAGGTTGAGAATCATGAGATTTCAAGTTCAAATCACAGTGGAGACAAAAATGCTTGGTGATTTCTTCCAATCTGTCTCAGCCTAGACAGCCTTGGTGGACAGAATTGCTCAGCACTTCTGTGGGAGTTAGCACATACCCTGTGGAATTAGTCGAGGCGCATACAAACTATTAGTCGAAGTAGGTTGAGAATCATGAGATTTCAAGTTCAAATCACAGTGGAGACAAAAATGCTTGGTGATTTCTTCCAATCTGTCTCAGCCTAGACAGCCTTGGTGGACAGAATTGCTCAGCACTTCTGTGGGAGTTAGCACATACCCTGTGGAATTAGTCGAGGCGCATACAAACTATTAGTCGAAGTAGGTTGAGAATCATGAGATTTCAAGTTCAAATCACAGTGGAGACAAAAATGCTTGGTGATTTCTTCCAATCTGTCTCAGCCTAGACAGCCTTGGTGGACAGAATTGCTCAGCACTTCTGTGGGAGTTAGCACATACCCTGTGGAATTAGTCGAGGCACATACAAACTATTAGTCGAGGCACATACAAACTATTAGTCGAGGCGCATACAAACTGGCACAAATACTAGCTTTGATCTTCTTAGGCACCACAAATTAAATGCAGTTACATTATTTTGGTTTTTGGCGTTGTAACTCTCCCACTTGCCAAAACCTTGAGGGAGGGACACATAAACTGGCAAGTTCATGTAGAGTAGTATGGATCTTTTGTTTTCTGTTCCTCCATAAACAGGCAAATGGTGAACTTATTGGCAGCTTTCTGATTGATAATTTTGCTAGATTTTTTAGATAACATAGGCTTCAAAATGACTCATATTGGAAATAATACCTAGGCTGTTTTCTAGGATTACCGCTGATTTTGATGAATCTCGGGCTTACACTTAGGAATAATGAGATTCCTTCATAAATCTGTTTAACTTCAGATTTCTCCGAAACTGAAGAGCAACTCCATATCCATTTCGTTGCCAATTATTTTATCAATGATTCGATCCCTCTCTCTTTGAACCTCCAGCCTACTATCACCATCGAAATCTCTATGTTGTACTTCACTGAAGCCTGTGATCTCCCCTTCTGTTGATTCATAAGTTGATCTGATATGGTCCTTACTTCCTTCATCACAACTCTTTTTTGTTTCAGATCCATTTCCCTGTTAACTAATCAAAATTTGTGTTCTGATTTTTGGTTTATATGGATGTCGCATACAGTTTTGACCATTGGCTTATTTGTAGAGATTTGAGTGGGAATGGTGCATACATTCTTTCTGTTTCAAAATAGTTTTCCGCAAATTTACAAGTTCAAACAACAAATGAAAAAACTGATACTTGAAAGTACTCACACAGAAAGCAAATGGCAAAAGTTCCCTGAACCATCCTTTATTTTCATCAACTGGTCTTTGTTTATTATCCATCTCTTCTTGCAACTAGGATGGTAGATTTAGGAGGGTCTGAGTTTATTGCAGTTCCTGTTATGCTTCTAATGATACAGTTTGTGCTAACTGTATTCTTTTGCTTTGTAGACACTGATCCTGATGTTTGATGTCTCAATGTTTTTGCGGCACAATTTTGCCCGTGTTTGGTCTATTGCCCCTACAACACTGGTATCTCTTGAAATGGGCTACATTTCTTCGGTAATGGTGACAGAATTGCTTAGCCCGCCTGTGGCACCATATCAGTCAATTGAGCATATTCGGCCATCCATATTACCAGGAATACAGAAGTTGTGTCTTTCAGTGGATTATATTACTGACACCATGATCAGCACAATAACTAATAATATCAACTGTTTGACACATTTGGACCTTCGAGACTCGCCAATTATGGAACCAAGATTGGCGTTTGATCTTACCAATGCAGGTATACAACAAATTAATCTGCACGGGAGATTGAAACATTTGTCGTTGGTGAGAAGTCAAGAGATTTTCCCAGCTTACTTCAAGCGAGTTAATGATCTCGGTATTCTTCTTATGGCTGATAGATGCTCTGACATGGAAAGTATTTGTCTTGGTGGTTTTTGTCAGGTTACAGACACAGGTTTTAGAACAATTTTGCATTCATGTTCGAAAATTTTCAAGCTGAGGATCTATCATGGACCCCACTTGACTGATCTTGTATTTCATGACATTGCTGCAACTTCACTTACTTTGACACATGTCAGTTTAAGATGGTGTAATCTTTTGACGAACCATGGCGTTGCACGACTGGTTTCCAATGGAAATCTTAGTGTGCTTGACTTGAGGGACTGTAGGAATATTGGAGATGAAGCCCTTCGAACCATAAGCAACCTTTCTGAATTGAAGGCTTTACTGATTGATGGTTCTGATATTAGTGATATGGGATTGTCCCATTTATCAAAAGGAGCAATGAGTTCACTAGTATCATTGTCCATACGAGGGTGCAAGAGACTAACTGACAATTGTATTTCCTTTCTCTTTGATGAATCTTCTAATTGTGAATTGAGAGAATTGGACTTGTCAAACATTCCAAACCTATCTGATGCTGGTATACTTTTGCTTGCAAAAAGACGTATTCCACTACTTGAGCTTAGAATGCGTCAATGTCCGTTGATAAGTGATACTTCAATTATGGTGTTAGCATCAATGAAGGTTGATGAAGAAGGATGGTACGGAAGCAGTTTACGGCTGTTGGATCTCTATAATTGTGGAGGTATAACTCAGCTTTCATTCCAATGGTTAAAGAAACCTTATTTCCCGAGATTGAGATGGTTAGGAGTATCTAGTAGTGTCAGCAGGGATGTGGTGGACGCTTTATCCAGGAATAGACCATTTCTGCATATAGTTTTTCATGGGGAGGAGCTGGGGATGACTGGCCAATGGGATAATTCAGATGATCTCTATATGCATGACTATGATGAAGTTGATGAGTTGGAACAATGGCTTGAAGGAGAAAATGAGGGAGATGATGAAGACATTCAAGAAGCAGAAAACAACGCAGATCCCATGCTGTAAGATGGCAACTGTTTTATATAAATGTGCTATAAATCTAGTTTTGTATAAATTGTTATGATTTACATCCCTACTTAGCTCTACTGTTGTAATATTGTATGACAAATCTTGATTCCTGAGTGTTGTATAGATTGTCATAATTTGCCTGTTATGTATGTGGCTTGGCCTACCCTTGTAACAATCAGTTTTCCGAGTAAATGTTTGTGTTGTTGTATATCAGTTTGACTGGTTAGTTCAATTGATCAAATAAAAAACAAGATGTGACTCTTTGCATACATTTGCTGAGCATCATCTACTACACTGCTGCAAGGTGAGAATGTGAAACTATCCACAAGTACATCTATCTTGTTTTGTTTCACATTTTGGCCATATCTGTTTATCCGTGTATTTGTTGCTTGCTTTGGTTCCTGTCCATCCATACAAAGTGGATTTTAGCAGAAAGACTGGCATTTTGATGATAACATGGTTGGCAGGGTATCCTGTTCTTCACGAGGTTATGACACTGGAAAACAGTGGAACCTTGTCCTCCTGCATGTTTCCTATGGACCCTATCACATGCCAAGTGCCTATTTGATGGTTGCATCAAGTGGCATTTTTAAGCCCAAAAATATAATAAAAAGTCGACAATCAATAAGTGGAAGGAGGGTATTTTTTTTTTGCCAAATTCAATAGGTTAGGGGTGTTTTTGGTCCTTTTCGTTGGGTAAATCAAGTATAGAATTTTTAAACATATAACGTAAAGTCTGCCCAAAACAACATAACTTTTCAAGATGAACTTAATATGGTAATGTGAAATAAAACTATGGGATTTATGTAATTTACCCAATAATCAATAAAAACTTACCCGCCCAGTTATGTGTTTCTATAGAAATTCTTAGTACTCATGGTTATTAATATGTATTTTCACATCGTAAAATCATAAATTTACATAGTTTGGTGTAAACACTCTGGGTATGTGTTATAATTAATTAAATTGCAATGACAATGTCAAAAACTTTTTTACAATGTAACAGATATAACGTAGATACAGTTAGTTGTATGTTATTCCTTATTTGCTTCTACATCTACTCCAATTTCCTATTTCTTAGCTTGCTAACAGCTTTGTAGCGCGACCTTTGTTTAATAAAAGCAATTTTCACATATAGTAAACATAAAAATCATATTTGTATGTTATAGCTATAATTTGCATAATTGCACTCCATAGCAAATTTTATGTTTGCTATGGAGCTTTTAATTTGTATAATTCGCTACAAACATCCCATTTTATACAAATTATTCAGTTTTGTATAAATTCATTTTATACATTGTAATTTCAAATTTGTATAATAAGATCTATATTTGTATAATTATAAGTGTATAAGACGAAAATATATGTATTTTGTATTTGTATATACACTTTTCTCTCGCTTTATACAAACACAAACGCATTTTATACATTTTATACCGAAATGTATAAAATGGCTAATTGTATACGGAAAATGGCTAATCATATACCGAATCAGATGGCAAATAAAGGGAATGTTTGCTGCGAATTACAATTAAAATAAACTATGGCTATAACATTAAATTTGAATTAATAATTTGCTATTTCATACGATTTTCCCTAATACTAATAAATACTACACCACTAAATACAATAATTTCGATTTTTCTAAAATTTTAACTGCTAAATAGAAATGGTGTGTTCGGTACAGAGAAGAAATGTAGTCCATTTTTTTCATGTTCAGATAATCAGAAATATTTTCTCTAGGAAGATAAGTTACTTAAAAATAGTGAGAATGACTTTCCAAATAGAACTATAGAAGTAGGAAAAACAAGTTCCACAACCTAAATTGTATCATCTTCATATTCACCACCCCACACACCATACACCCACCTCTCCTATTATTTATCTAGGCTATATATAAATATTTTTAGGATACTTTTTTTACTTACATTAACACAAGAAAATGAGTAAAAATCCACATATTTTTCTAAAAAACATTTTCCACAAAAAAATATTTTTGATTTTATACCGAATATGGGAGACTCCGATTTGAGATGGTACATTGTACCAAGATGAAGCTCAAAGTTTATCTAGTTATCGTTCGACAACAAGTACATTGACCTCTCAGATTATACCAACTCTATTTTAATGTATTACTATTTAATTTGTGCAGAGAATTTGTCATTTCAGATAATCTAAAATAAAGAAAAGGCAGACATCTCATATTATTTTTAAACAATCGTTACGTTCAATTCCATTTTCCTATATTATCCTACTAAAGAAATAGCTACATGTCCAGATTCAGAAAAAAAGACAAATATTAGATGTAGACACTATTCGTTAACTCTACTTGGTCTCTCAATAGTTGTCATACGAATAATGCAAAATAAATAAACAAAATAAACTGTTTACTTCCATTTTTTTAGCATTGATTTGATATTATTTTTTCGGGAGAATCTTAATTACTCAGTTGGTTGACAATTGGAACTTATGATACCCTCTCCATTTCCCTCACCCTTATCTAAAAAAAAATTAAATAGCTTTCAGACTCTTTCTTAAGTCACGAATTGGTGAATCTAAAGTTGTGGACCAAAAAAAAAATACTCCACAAGATTTAAATTTACTAATTTGTCCAATAAAAAAAAATCTCACACAATTTGTGATACTATTATAGTATAAAGAGACATTTAGTTATAAGCAGGATTTTGGATTCCTTTGTCGACTACAACTAGTAGTAGTTAATCGGTTGATTAAGTTAATAATAATGTGAATAATTGTAAAGAAAATGATAGTTGTAGTAATAATGTCTAAATTCAATGAACTTAAGAAAATCGTCTAGATTCAATGAACAACACGATCTACATCCTTCTTGTTATGTTCAGGGCGTCGGGCCATGACATAATTGTACACATAATGGAAATTATTAACTACAAATTGTTACGTTGGCTTTACACCGTAAAAAATAATTAGCGGGGTGACAAGAGTGAAATAGTAACTTATTAATCCTTTTGTCAAAAAAAAAAAGAAGTAAAACTTATTTGGTTTAAGAAATAAAGGAAGAAAACTAGATCTACAAATAGTAATTATTGAAAATGTCTAATTTTGTCAAAGAACATTTCCTTTTAATATTGATATAATCTTCCCATATGTGGGACAAGAAAAAGTAAATTAAAGAGTACTCCAAACGTGTATGCTTTTTTAAAAAAAAATATCTAGTTCTTTATTTTTTTAATGAATTATTTATTTGAAAGATTAGATCAAAATTTTCAAGGTGGAACCGCTAAGCTAGCTATCCAAAATTTGATCACCTTATGACTTTTGGTTCTTTCATTGATTGATATATATCTATGCAAAATCAATGAAAACAATTGAATTTAGAGGGACCATTTATAATCGCAAGAGACATGTGACCCCTGCAATAAATTACTAGAAAATTTTCCTTTCATATAATCTTATCAAGATTGTCAAAAGCATATGAAACTAAAATTTAATTTATTGGTTGTGCGTTTCCAATAATCTGGTGAAATCAGTGGACAATATATGACTGCCCACAAAGAAACATGACATTAAAACGTGGAGAATAGCTCAAAGGATATATATATATAATGTGGTCCTTGTTTCCGTTTGTTTTATTACAGCTCAAACATACACATTGAAAATCTATAATACCATGGATGCCAGCTTGTTTCAATTGAGCATTTAAACACATGATAAAGTATTCTTATAAGATATTTTCACCTTAAGGTTTAAAAAAAATAAATATACACGTGTTATTAAGTAGGTAAATTAACCATATAAAATATGTTATTTTTAATTATTTAATTATATACACTGGTCTCAATTAGAAGAGCTTGAAGTTTTACAACTATTTGGCGTTAATTAATTTGTATAGTTAAAGAAGGAAACATATTTTGATAGTTAACTTGTTTCAAAAGTTTTTTAAAATCTTAAACTGAAAGTGTGTCTAGTATAAATACTTCACTATGTGATCATTTGAAATAAACAATATATAAAGTATCAAAGTGAAATATTTTGACAAGTTTAAAAGCTCATCAATATATTAAGCCTTCAATTAAAGTATCAAAATCAAGGGTGTGACATAGTGATTTATGAAATGAATTGAAACTCATAAGTCTCAAATTGAAATCATCACAATAGATACTAATATACTAGATAATTTCTTCTTATTTATTCTAGTATTGATGGTCACACACCACAGTTATAAAAAACAATACAAAAGATTGGTAATTAAGTGCTTATTTGGTCATGAATATTTTCACTGAGAAGACTACTCTATAAAACTTTTGAACATATTTTTTTTTACGATTTTTTGGAATTCAAATACGAAACACCTATTTTTCTTCAAATTTCATATTATTAGGGATAAGGATCTGAAAAATATCCCAATTTTGGTCGAATTTGTTGTTGCGATACTAAACTTTCATGAGGATCTATTACCCCATGAACTATTTAATAGTGTATTTTTTACCCCCTGAACTATTTAATAGTGTATTTTAAAAGGTATATATGTGCACACGTGGACACATTACTATTTATAATTTTGTATTATTTTTAATGTCCATGTGGGCAAATATATATGTTTAAAATACAGTAGGGAGGTAATAGGTCCTCATGAAAATTTAGTATCGCAACAGTAAATTCGATCAAAGTTGAGATATTTTTCAGACTCTTATCCCTATTATTTATATCCAAACATCCACTTAATTGCATTATTAAACGTAGGGTCGTATTTGTGGGATAGTTGGAGCAGCCAGGTAATTGATAGCACGTTGGAAAAACGTTTTAATGAAAGTAAAAGAGGGTGGTCATAATTAAAGCTCATGGATGAATATGTGACTCTATTCCACGTAAGAATATGGATAAATAAAATTATATTAATTTGACTAGATAAGATTCGGTTTGAAGCATTACTTGGGGAAGCCGTTATTCCGCCCGGATGCAGGTCTCCGCTTATATAACTAAAAATGACCTTTCGTTACTCCCAAAGGTCACCCACCACATTCGTTCACGTGCTCTTCTCTCAACATTGTATGTATTCTCCTTCACCCATCCACGTGCTCACCTCCCTCTTAATCACCAATTAACCTCTCTTCTTAAACCTTACAACCCTTAATTTGGACAGCTCACCATTTCATTGTATGATAAATTGCATGTATATTAGATTACTTGTTTTTAATTAGTTATAATTATTTGGATAACCAAAAAACATCATCACTTTCAAATACTCTGTCCTCTTCATTCTTTTTCTTGTTGAACAAACTGTCCATCTTGAGGTGTTCAAAGAAATGGTAAAAGAATAAACAAAATGAGCTAATATTACTTCTGTTTTATTCAAAAAATGAAAAAGATATATATTTTATTAAATATTATGTAACTATTATGACGGACTGAAAAGTTAAACTAATCAGTGAATTAGTAATTTGTAGTAGTGTCAATAATAATATTGATATTAAAATTCTTCATTTGGTTAAAATATAAGTAGGGTTTATTCTATTTGTTTATGCGCATCTAGAGTTAGAGCAATCAGGTCGGCCACTTTATTGGCATGGGATCCTGAATTATTCTAATTATAATATATACTTCTCATAAGTCATAATGATATGATTAATTAAGGCTAAAGACCACACATATCATGGTTTCAGAGTTAATATCTCATATGGTTACTCAACTTTGAATAGTTAACTTAGAAAGTCACTCAACTTTGAGTAGTTTACTTAGAAAGTCACTCAACTTTATTTTACAACTCGAAAGTCACTTAACTATTGATATTTCACTTAAAAAGTCATTCAACTATTAATATTTTACTTAGAAAGTCATCCAACTAATTTAAATAATTTCTTCATTAAATTTTGTTGAAATACTATTTTTTTTAAATAAAAAATGCTCAGTTTAATTATTTTGTTAATGAAATACAATTTTTTTTTAAATAATAAAAAAATTCTACTGTGCGTCTTTTTTTATCTTTTTTATTACTCCTTTTAATTTAATAAAGGATTGTTAAACGTACCATAGCAATTGACAAATTAAAATTAAAATGTACTGTAGCATTGCTATTAATTTAATAAGAAAATAATAAAAGATTGCTACTATTTTAAACGTACAGTAGCAATTGAGAAAAAAATTTGCTATTGTCTTACTAAAATTAAATATGCTGAAAAATGTTACTGTACGTTTTTTCAAAAAAATTGTAATTAAATAATTGAAGTAGGTCAATAAGATAATTAAAATAAATATTTTATTAATTCTTAAAACTAATTTAAAATAAAATTTAGATTTCAACAAAATTTAATAAATAAATCATTTAAGTTTGTTGGGTGACTTTCTAAATAAAATATCAATAGTTAAGTGACTTTTGAGTTATAAAATAAAGTTGTTCGACTTTCTAAGTAAACAACTCAAAGTTGAATGACTTTCTAAGTGAACTATGCAAAGTTGAATGACCATTTGAGATATTATCTCTTTATATTTTATACAAAACAAAAATTGCAAGTTGATTGCAAATCTCATAGTATATATCGAGACATTGCTTCCTTTTTTTTCTTTTTATCTCTAATAACTTTGCACTTGATTTTTCAAATTAAAGATGTTAAAGAAGTTCAAAAAGTAGATAATTAAAAAAAGAAGAAGGTATCTGACTCGTTAACGGAGGATCTTACACTTTTAACAAATCACAATGGAGTATCTGAAATAGGAATTTTGCCTAATTTGATCGTCAAAAGGATAATGATGATGTGTATATTGGTGAAGAGCCAAATTAATCAGCAAATAAGAAAAAGTAAAACAAAAAACAATAACAATAATTAAGGTAGGTGCATGCATGAATATCAAATGCAATCCCTCAATCAGGAAAATTATAAATCCTTAATATAAATTCCATAAACAAACTTATTTATGGAGTACCATTCTCCTTGAGCAAAAGTCAACAATGAAATATTGAGTACAATTCAGGCACTTTGTTTTTGAAAGTCAATTTTTATTTTTATTTAAAAAAAATAAAAATTAATCTCGTCATTAGAAGGAGGTTTTAGTACGTCTCTATTGCAATTTAAAATTAGATCTAAAGGCTAAGTATGAACAAATGCACTTCAACTTTAAATTAGCTCAGCTTGATAGTATAACGATAATTACTAAGCTTAAAATCTCAATCTAGCTAAAGTTGCACTCCAAAAACATAAATATAATATGAGTTATACAATTACACATTTGATAAAATTGATCAATATAATGACTCAATATATGTATTTGCACGAGTTATGTTTATATTTTGATGACTAGATAGAAATTATTGAGCAATAAACTTTTAAATTAAGTAGAACAATAATTTGCTAATGATCATTAAGGATCCCTGGCTTTTTCATATCTACATTTCATAACTTTAATTTGCTATGAACGTAAACAACAAGGCAGACTCGTTTTCAACCCAAAAATTCACGAGCAAAAAGAAGCTCTAACATTGACCTTTATAAAGTCTCTTATACAAGACTAAAACAATTATTTAATAGGTGACTTTTTCTTGATAAGATTAGTGCTAAAGTTTAAAATGTCACTCATGATTTGCTAATTCTTGTAACTAGTAGTATAAAGTATAAATTTAGTACAACCATACAAATCCCTATAACAATATTTACTATATAATAATTCGTGTATTACTGAAACTGAAATGGCATAAATTATTCTCTGATTGTAGAAACGAGCTCTATATTACTATCCAAACAAACCATAATTATCGTATAAATTAGTTGTACTCTTTTAGATAAAGTGCACCTACTTAGTTATGTATTGTTCTTTCGAAAGACTATTATACACTGATGTTATTATGTAATTATTGCAGTGAGCTTTGGCCTAACATCCCAACTAATATACAACAAGTCAACAACAATAACATAAGTATAATTTAAAAAAATAGGGTTCGAATATGCACAAATTTTATTTCTATTTTAAATATAAATTATACTCCCTCTGTCCCAATTTATATGACATATTTCGGATTTCGAGATTCAAACAAGTCTATCTTTGACCGTAAATTTTTCATATATCTTTTAAATATTTTGAATTATCAATTATTGTGACTTATAGTACTTTTT
>JAJOOS010016443.1:0-10361 GCA_029582725.1 Solanum chiquidenum
ACTCTTCCAGCATCTGCACTATTTGGGGCCTCGACAAGAAGTACGCTCCGCCTCCAACCTAAAGAAGGACTGCTTTCATCTGAAAATAAATTGAATCCAATAAAGTTCAATCCATCTGAGACAAAAGAATATCATGGCAAGAAATTAAAAATGATTCCCCACACACCAGTTTTAGAATTCTTCGCTTTGAGGAACTGATGGGACTTCTTATCTGAAAATTTCTCATCATGTGGCCTCTCCAATAATCTTTCACAAATATTCTTGAAAGCAGCAGAGGTGTTCTGAATGTAATCATCTGTTGCAGCCTCTAACTTTAACCAGACAGCAGGGTCCGTCTCATCTAGCTCCATATCACATCGCTCATCAACTGCATCCCAGATATGTAGAAAGCATGTTAAGAATGTGAAGAAAATTATAACTCAATATCACCGCAGTGCAAGACTAGATCATACTCCTAATTCATTTTCTTTAATTCTGGCTGATACCTAAAAATTGAATTGTTTATGAAATTCCAAAAGTTCAGGAAAAGAATTAGGGAAATAAGGTTTCCCAAAAGGAAAAGAACCAATCTTTAGCTTGTAATATTTCACCTCAGGCAACATTTAACTTCACCTGGATTAAAGCGAAAATAGTGCACATCAGGAAGCAGTGGAAGCAATGTACTTAAAGCTTCCTCCACCCGGTCAACTGAGCATGCACTTTCTATCAACACTTGGCCAGTATCAAGATAACGCCATCCACCTTTGCGGACCTAACACAGCAGGAAAAACAGCAGAAACAGTTATAAATTGAACACTGAAGTAACATGGCTTGAAGTAAATGTTATCTTGACTTAATGAAAACTTCCAGTAGCAATGGAGAGTAAGACCTTGGCAATAAAATAACATGCACTGTTTTCAATGTTTAATTTCTTAAAAAAATGGTATTTTTTTTTTAAAAAAAAGCAGCAGACTGTTAATTCAACTCCAGAATTAACAGCAGAAGATAAGAATATTGAAAAAATATGCTATGATCCAAGGGAACCCCCTGACATTATGACACATTAAGAATAACGAACAAATTTGCAGCTGACTTAAGTTGTCAAATAATACCAAAATTCTATGAGTATCACATAATCAACATTTTAGTTAAGAACTGTCTCGAAGGTGCATTTCCAGATTCTCCAATCTAAATATATGGAAAAGAACAGGCAAGCAAATGTGATCCATGAATACATCAAGTTCCAACAGCATGTTCAAGACCTTTTAAAGCCTGAAAAATGATGGCAGTCTTGATCATAATAGGCAATCCTTTAGTATACCTTCATGGGTACAGAACCACAGCCAATTGAGACCATGCAGTCAATCCTTGCATCTGGCCATAATAGTTGTGCTTCTCGTATGGCAAAAATGGTAGGATTGTTGGCAACAATTGCACCATCTTGCCAGCGGTATACATCTGAAATTAAACAGAGAGAAGAGTCAGGGAAGATGACAATGACATGCGTCCATAGAAACAGAGCTCGTGAGGATTTGCCATGAATTAAATTTTTTGAACACAAGCAAGAATATACCATCAGAGTAATCATCAAGATAATAAGGTGCAGCGGATGATGCTCTTATGGCCTGCCATATCCGATGCTTACAGCTTCCCATGAAAGCATTTCTCTTATGTTCAACTTGAGCTGGATCACTTACTGTTCCTTGGCCAGCAATAGTCAAATTCTCAGTAGCTGCAGGGGAAATCTCTGGTGTCCCAGGAGGGTACTGCACTTCCCCAACACAAGGGTTCAATGACAAACTTGTAAAAAGGAAATAATAGAGGCAGAGCTAGTGTAAGCACTACTCAGATGAAGTCTAAGTATTGAGTCATATGAGGATTCAGTAATAACCTGATAGTTGCGGAAAATAAAGGGTTGAGCTGGTGTCGCACTGACCAGAGTTGATACAACAAAAACTTTAGGAATCCTTTTAATTGCTGACTCTATCAGAAGATCCCCATCCTCATCAGCACACATCTCCTGCAACAATCTCTCAAACTGTTCTGCACTGTGCTGGAAGAGGATAGAGGGTCAATTGTGATTTCAAAGTCGCAAGGTCCCTCTTATTCAGCAGCATTTTAAGTACTAGAAAAAAAATCCGGGTAGATGTTTAAAAACTACAAATTAGAAACAGTTGAACTGATAGATTAGATATATTGTACCATATGGGATGAAAGTATTTGTGTATTATTATTTATACACTTCTTCTTTTTTTGATAAGTTCCTAGGCATAAGACAGACACTTGTCTCAAGCATTCTCTTATCTCTTATTTCTCACATGGTATCAAATCCTATTATTTTTGTTGATGCTCGAAAAATATTTCCGTTCTCATCCCTAATCACTATTCTAATCTTTTATTGAAGGCTGTTTCAGTGAAACCACACTTTTAGTGACTATTCCAGCAACACCATCTTCTTTCCCCTGATCTTACTAGAACAATTCTTTCCACTTTTCCAGTGTCTGTTTGAGAAACATCATGCCTCTTTTAGGTTTATCGTTCCGACACTTTTCCATCACTATTCAGACTACTGTGGCCACTGTTCTGGCTACTATTCCCACTGATGTTTGGCACTATTTCAGTGTCATAAAATGGGTTTGGGTAGTGTCTGATTAAAAGAAGGATTGGGTTATTTATAGTTGGGTTGTGTCCGAAGGGGTAAAAAGAAATGGGTGAGGTATAATCTTTTAAAGCCACGTGTCATTTTTGGAATTAAAAAACCAATTTTAGGATTGTTTTTTAAAATTCAATTTGTTAACGAAAAAGGTAAATATGCACCATTTGTTATACAGTGAGGGTATATATACACCATTTGTTAACGGTGAGTGTAGATATATGCACAATTTTTTTAATGAGGGGTATATTTGTAATTGCAAAGTTGAGGGGTATATTTACCCCTTTTCCCTATAATAAATAACCATTTTATGTACAAGTACTCTAATATTTTGGACACCTTATTATCAATATAGGCAAGACATAAGTTGCATGGCAAGAGTAAGTGTGAATTAACTTAAAGGAAGAAAAGTAATGGCATCACATACTTTAGATCCATGTACAACAACCCTGAAACTCTGAGATGAGCTCTTGTAGAGTTGATCCAACTTTTCTCTCCATGTTGCTGCTTCATTGTCCTTGGGAACAGTTTCGGCAAACACAAGTTTTCCTGAAAAAGTGAATTTAGAGAGGCATGGTATAGGATAAGATATGCATCAGCACTGCCACTGTGTCAAGCAAACTACAACAAATTTAAAAACACTGGAAAGGACGCAGCAAAGTTGAGCCTTTTTAGAGTAGAAACTCACCAAGTTTTTTATATATTTCTTCACATTTTTCCAAGGACATCAGTTTGATCCCAAGAGCAACAGCAAGCATACCACCAGTTGAAGTCCCACAAATGAGGTCAAAAAGTTCGTGTATCTGCTTCCCAGTACCTTTCTCAATCTCCTTAAGGATTCTCACAGTTGCCAGACCTTTCATGCCACCACCATCCATTGAAAGTATGCGCAATCCTTGCTTTGGGATCTGTCTCCCTCTTATAGCTCGCCGTAGAACCTCATTCTCCCCTGCAATAAGATAGAATATGTATTCAAAAGGCCAGGTATAGCTGAACCATAAGACACATACAGAAACCAACCTAGTATTGCCAAAGCACGAGCTGCAGCCTTACTGACTTGTGCCTCTGATGCAACTGTCAACCGCAATAGCAATTCCCGTAAACTTTCTGAAGTAACTAAAATACGACGATTTTCCAAGCAGAACGCTAAATTACCAACAGCAAATAAAGCTAGTCTTTGCACCTAAGTAGACAAAATAATTCATTTCAAAGATCACTCAACGGAAACAGGAAAACATTTACTAACTGAATTGCCCAAACAAAAAAAGAAAATAAGGGAGGCTTGCCTCTGGATTTCTGTGAGCACACAAAAGTTTCAATGATCTTAATACATCCTTTGTCAGCAGCTTTTGGGATACAATATCTGATGCAAACGCCAAATTTCCCAAAACTTGCAACACAGATATGACTTCCTCAGGACCAGCAGATTTTAGTACTCTTTCTATGGGTTGCATAATATCTGATTTCATTAACTGCATTGCCACAGAAACGTCTGTGGCAAGAGAAGAAAGAGCGGAGCAAGCTTGTTCTACCTGAACAAAAACACAATTCTATGCATTGATTGAATATGAAATTAGGTCAAAGCGTCCTACAGAGTATAAGCTAGCATACCACATGTTGATTGTCACTACTGATCATACTTATGAGTTGCCTCACAGCGTTCTCATCTTTCCCAACAACTACACGATTCCCCTCATCTTGCATTATCTTTGCCAGGGCCGAAGCTAGCAGGGGATGATGACAAGAAGAGAAACGGAATATAAGAGAGAAGAAGGCACTCAGTTTATGCCGAGATGCAATAAAGTAAGAACTATTCTCCATCTGCAAGTTCAATTATAAAAAAATAGAGTTCTTCAACCTCATAAGGCTTGTTAGATAAGCAGAATAACTTGAAAAAGAGTGTTATGAATACCTCTATTTGCACATTCACTAATCTCAACTGATCGTCTGCCACAACCCTTATGTTTGCAAGAGATAAGTGGCGAAGCTTCTGGAGTGGCAAAATATCAGGAAGAAATTCTAGAGGATTACCAAAAAGCCTCAGAACACGTAACATTGTCATTGCCCTATAATTAAGTTATAAAAACATCGGATCTCAAGCATGGAATGACAGAGGATTTGACTAAGAAATAAAGAGAAATGGAAGATTGGCCAATCATAAGTCTAAATAGAGAGACCTGAAATCAAGAAGAGGTCGCACCAGCTTGTTGTGTTCCAGCGATAATTCAACTAGCCCAATACACTCTCTTAGTTCAACTGTTCATCATATCCAACCAGGGCAAAGAATGAAATGAGTAGGAAGGAATCATTTGCTATTTGTATTACTACTCCTTATGAACTGACTTAAGGTAAATCCAACAAATATACTGTTCACAACTATATAGGTTGTACTCTGTCAGCATTTATGTGAAGATTTCAATCTTACCAGGGACAGAGACTAACATGTTGTAGTCCACGGCAAGAACTTTCAAGCATTTTAGTGCACCAAGCTCAGGTGGCAAATTTGATAGCTTATTGTTATCAAGATATAGCCTTTCAATAAGAGGCAGCTGGGTTATCTCTACTGGCAGCACCTGCAACATATAAAAAATACTACTTCTCAGTACAGCCATTTTACAAGTTACAAACAGTAGTTGGATTGGTTTTAATCATAACCACTATTAGCAGATCAGTTTCTGATATATCCTACCAGTCCCTCAGAATCAGGAAAACAAAAGAAAGATATAGTACATATAACAAATACCATACCTTGGAATGCTTTCTGAAGTTAAAAGTGCCCTATATATTGAACAACAAACACCACATTGTGCATATGCACAAAACCAAGAAAAACAACTCTAACCAATTTCCAAACTAGCTGGAATTGGCTACATGATCCTTGATATCCAATCCATTCTATTCAACTTAGAGCCAAATTCATTCCAATACTCAATAGTTCTATTTGAGACCAATTATTATGGTTTGGCAAGAACATGATATAATTTTAAACTCAACATTAATTGTAAATTCATACATACTTGCAACTACGAAATTAATGTTAAAACAAGAATCACTCACCATTAGTCCAAGACCACATAGACTAACAACGGTAACACTCTTCCAGTGGTCAGCACAACCCACTGGTATGCCTTCCCCGATTCCTAAACCACCTCCATTGGCGAAATTCGACCTCATCAACTTTGACAATACCCCCATCCCATCACTCTGCTGGCTTGAACTACCCACCCGCCACATCATCACCCCTTTCAATGGCTCTCTCCTCTTCACCACTCTCATTTCCACAGCCACCTCACCCATATCCTCCTCCCCAGCATTTTCATTCTCCTTCTTTTCCTTGAATTCAATTTCCACAGTATCTTGTGGTGAAGGCAATGCCACCATAACCTGTGACTGCAACTTTAAAGCCACCTGATCCTCATCATCACCGACGTTCCAATCTAAATCCACCCTAAACCCTAATAGCTCTTCTTGATTATTCTCCTCTTGACCCTCCGCCGCCGGCGATGGGGGTGACGGCGAGAATGGTGAAGTATGCGCCGACGTCGATGAGGACGATCTTGAAGATGTGGGTGTGGACTCATCTAATGCCTCGTCTTCACCATAGCTTAATGTGAGGTGAAATACATCTGATGGGCGTTTCCAACCCAATCCCCAAGACATTGGTCACCCCGTCAAATTTTTCCAAGATTATTTGTTCCTAACAAACCCTTTACGTAATTTAATTTGTTCTTTACATTACAATGGCGATCAGATCATCAGATCAAAGAATGACTGGAACTGAAAATCCCAATTGTCCCTGTCTGGAATTTTCCGGAGGGTTTAAAAGAACTTGTTGTTTTTTCCGAAAACGAAAATGGGATTTGGAGAAAATTAAGATTGGTTAGTAAAAGTGAAGATTTTGATGATTCTTGATTTTCTTGTTGTTGAAGAGAAGGCCTTTTACTCCATTTTCCAGTCTCGTTGTTTCTGTTTTTGGTTTCTCGCCGGGCCGTTTCGGAACGGCAGTGTTACGTTAAGTTGGAGAAAAATGGAAACAACGCGAAGAAGTCAAGAATGGAAAAGTATTTCATTGGGCTTTACGACGTCGTTACTACTTCCTCCGTCCCATTTTATATGATGTATTTTGATTTGACACAAACTTTAAGAAAAATGAAAAGATTTTTAAAACTTGTGGTCTAAAATGAATGATAAAAATTTGTGTGGTTGTAAATCATTTTATTAAGGGTAAAAAAGATATTTCATAGGCAAATTGTTACTTAAAATAGAAATGTGTCATTCTTTTTGGGATTGACTAAAAAGGAAAGTAAGTCATATAAATTGGGACAGAGAGAGTATATAGATTTGCCATTGCAGTAAAGAACGGGAAGAAGTCAAAATTGAAGAGTATAAATAAGGTGTTACGACGTCGTTATTATATAGATTTGCAAATTTACAATTGCCCTTTTTTCTTTGCTCCTTTTCCTTCTAGTGTTGATTGCATATTTCCCAACAATTTTTTTTATTATTGATTTTCCACTTGGTATTCAAAGTCTGCATTGGAGTCTCGACTAAATCAGATTGTGCATTGCAAGGATGACGCTCCAAACATAAGTTTTTCCATATTCAAAGCTTAAATCCGAGACTCTGGTTTAATTAGTCAACCTTGAGACCTCTAGTTAAGGGTAAAACAGTCTCATCACTACATCAATATATACTACACTTTTTTTTTTTTTTATTGGACTTGAGGAGAGTTGTTCAAAGAAAATAAACTCAAAACTAAATCGATAATCAAATATAACTTGAAAAAAGAGTTTTAAGAAATTGGGTTTGATTGTATTTGATTTGTAATTTAAAATTTTGATGTAGTATTGTTTTTATGCAAGAAATAAAATTATGTTTAGTGTGTGTTATTTAAAGAGACGGTACAATTGACGATTATGACAAGCATCAATTGGAGTAGGGTGAATGAAATTGAGGCTCACATTTGAGGTATTGTGCAATAAGAATGTATCAGCAAGGGCCAAGGCTTAAAGGTAAGTTGTAAAGAGTGATGATTGAACTAGCACTATTGTATGGGGCAGAGTGATGGCCAATGAAAAATGTCCATATTTACAGATAAAGGTAATAGATGAGAATACTCAGATGTGGAATGTGTGGGCATACTAGAAAAGACATGATAAGGAATAAAGTTATACAAGACAAAATGAGAGTGGTCTCCATGGTGGATAAAATGAGAGAAACAAGACTGAAATGTTTTCAGACGTGTGTGAAGATGCGTCAATGAGGAGTTGTGATATGTTAGTTACAACAAGAGTTATGAGAGGTATTGGCAGGTCGAAGAACCTATAAGAGGTGATTAGATAGGTATGGCACATCATTAATAGACCGAGGACATAGACTTAAACATAAAGGTATGAAGTTCGAAAATTAGGGTAAAGGGTTAGTAGATAGTTGAGTGTGTACTTCTACTAATATGATTTAGTTATCACATACTTTATCTTTCTCTAATGTAAACTAATATTTGTTGCTATTATTTTGTTCATATCACCAAAATACTATCTATATACAGTGTGATAGAAATGAATAATTTAATTACGTGGCACTTGATTTCATTGTGGTTATGCTTTTCTCTCTTATTTTAGTGATTAGATTTGCAAGTTATCTTTGAGATATTAACAAGAAAAATCAAACAATAGGTGTGTTCAGTAGGAAGGAAAATGTTTTTAGGAAAAAATATTATGCTAAATGCATGTGTATATAATATAGATAAATACCAAGAGACCTGGAAGTAGGGGTAGGAGTGTGAGGTGATGGGGATAGGAGATACTAGGGTAGGGGTGAAGATGAGGTTTGTTTGGGGTGGAAATGACGCAATCAATATGAAATGTCACTTGTAGACCTTGTTTTTTTCTTATTTCTATCTGGGGAGTCATTTTCCTCATTTTTTAAGAAATTTGCTTTTCTAAAGAAATTTTTTTTCTTTCAAAAATGTAGACCAATCAAACATGAAAAAATTGAAAAACATTTTCTGAAAAATATTTTTCTCCACACTGAACACACCCTTTGTATCAATCTTAATTTTAAAACATCTACTACTTATATATAAGTGTGAATAACCACACATGTGGAGGTCTCCTTCACATGTGTGGTTCCACACTTACATATATATTTGCTTATTTTTTTCTCCATTTTAATTTATTTGTCTTATTTTTTTAATTTTAAATATATTTTAAAATCGCATAAAAAATACTATAAATCATGGTAATTGACAACTAAAATTAATATATTTTTGTCACATAAAATGGAACAAAAAAGTCACATGTATTATTTAATTTATATACTACGAAATAATATTGTAAATCTCAATAATTAAGGGCATCTCCAACCCAATTCTCTATTTTACTCTCCAAATATAGAGTACTCTATTTTTTCAGACAATCAACTCCAACCCAATTCTCTATTTTACTCTCTAAAAAGGAATATTTTTCTCTCTCCTTAATATTATATTATTATTTATATTTCATTCTTATTTTCTTATTTCTTAATATAAATCATTTCTTCTTTTTGCAAATAATCACTTTATAATCTTTACGTAATACAAAATTTTATTTTATTTCAAATTCTTCATTATTATAAAATTATATTTTATTCTAAATTTCAAAATAACATAAATTGCAATAGATATTATATATAATACATATTAACGAACAATTCAAATAAAAATGAACTCATTGATGAAATATAATTGCATCATAAATATTGTATTATCGTAAAATTTATTTTAAATTTTACGTAAATACTCAACTTTTAAGACTATTAGGTTACTCTCATGAATAGGGGTGTGCATCGGTCGGTTCGGTTTTATGTATTATCGGTTCGGTTTATCGATTTTTGGTTTTTAAATATGTTAAACCAATAACCAAACCATAATATATTTTTTATTGGTTTTGGTCCTTAACGGTTCGATTTTCGATTTATAAAACAAATATATGACTTTTCTAATAAATTTGATGCGAAAACACAATAATGTAACTTTACAAATGCTCATAAAATAGAAACAATAATAACAAAGATGAAAAGAACTATACAAGCATAACACAAAGAGAAATTAAGAGGAATATGGTTCTTACTTTAGATTTTAACATTTTTTATAATGTGAAATTGTGAACTCAAAGCCATTGTGAAGTGTGTATTGAAGGCTAAATGACAAGGATAGTAACTACTAAGGTATTAAGATTAATATATAATATTTATGTACAAGTAAAAGTAGTAAATTACTAGTCTTAATGGGTTATCGGTTTACCTAATAACCCAATATTAAAAATCAATACCAAACCGATAATCCAATAATTTTTTTTATAAAACCATTAAAAAACCGTTAACCCAAAAACCCAATAACACTTTTATCAGTTGGTTCGATTTTTGCACACCCCTACTCATGAATGTTCTATTAATGTATTACGGAGTTCAAAATAAGCATTTTTTGTCCTTATTTTTTATGTGTAGCTAAAAATTATTTAAATTAACAATTTCATCTTGTGTCCAATTATTTCGTGTACTAATTTACTTCCCCGATTCCATTTTGAACTATTGCATCAAATATTTGCATACTCTTTAAAAAGTGTAGTTTAATAATTTATCATTATATCATAAATGTAGATTGTTTGAATTATCATGTAATTTTTGTGCATACTTCATAATGAAAATTAATTATAATCTAAATTACATATTTAAATGACAAAAAAAAATT
>JAJOOS010016451.1:0-11388 GCA_029582725.1 Solanum chiquidenum
TAGGGTGTTGTTGATATGAGTTCGATTTCTTGTTTCTTTTTGGATCTATCTGAGTTTGTAGTGCAAAATTTAAATTTAAATTATTATAACAAAAAATTTAACCTCCATTGAAGTACTTCAAGCTTTGAGAAATAATGGGAGAGATAATGGCTATAAAATGGGAAACAAGAAGAGAAAAAATAAAATAAAATAGACTAAATAAGTTCCTCACGCGTCAATAGCGAGTGTATAACACTCACTTTGCCATGTCAGCTGAAAGTGTCAAATTGACATAGTTGGGCCTGACATGAGGTGTCTAAAATGAACAAAGCCTAGTTAAGGTGTCTAAGTGAAAGATCGTGCCAAATTTAAGAGGCCATCGATGAGTTAGCCCGATATAATAATAAGACTTTAAAGGTTGAACATATCAAGTTTTAATATTTCTGATCTGCCTTTATTTATTTTCAGTATGACAATGTACAATATTAAAAGTCACTTTGGTTATTTGACATATCCTTAATTTACGATTAGAAAATCCAAAAAATTGTTTAAGAAAGTAAAGAAAACTTTTAAATCTTATTGTGTTAAGTTACAAATATGTAAAATGTATCAAAATATTCTTTAATCTTATGGTCTTTTTTTCTCTCCTAATCTTATGGTCTTGAATATCTCACATAAAATGTTAGAATTAAAGAGATTTTAAAAAAAAAAAAAAAAAAAAATTGAAACAGGGAAAAGCACTAAAAAGAAAAAGAGGAGTAAGCAAAAATAAATAGACTAATGACAGGCAGACAATTTTTTAGCATGTTAAGTTCCCCTGAATTCAACAGAATAATTTGTAATGTTTCTTTTCAAATGATTAATTAAATTATGAAAGCTGGAAGAATTAAATATATCAATGTTGAGACTGCTGCACATAGTAGAAATTACTGTATAGTGTGTTAAAAAATTATGAAAAATAAAAATCAACTTGATATATGTCACTGACACTATAACAAAAACAATTTTTAGCGGTAATAAATAGACACATTAATAAAGAGCGCTAAAGTCTTTACTGACATTAGTTAAGTACCATTAGATCCAGTGTCGCTAAGGCTCTAGAGACACATACAAAGAGTATTAATTGCTGCTAAAAAAAATATATTTAGCGGCATTTGAGCTATTATCATTAATTATTGCCGCTAAAGATAATTTTTTATGTAGTGTGACAAGGCAAATAACCTAGGAAAGGAGATAGGAAGGATAAGAAAATGATGTGTTTAACTCTTTTGTCATGTGATGTTGTTTAACTTGACGATATAAAATAAATTGTAGATGTTAGTATTAACTTGATGCTATAAAATAAATTATAGATGTTAGTATGATTATGAGATTAAGAGTAAAATAAACTTTATAAAGTTAAATTATCTATCCTATAAATTGAGATAGAAGAAGTCATATATAGTAATTATGCGTATAATGTACCTCATAGAGTGCTCTCTTTATGCCACTTTATACTAATTTATCATTAAGAATTGGGTGTCAAAAACACATATATTATTTTTTTAAATTTCATATCTAAATAATTGAGAGAGTGAAAAATACATTTATTTATTACTCAAACAATTTGAGAAACATACTTTTATACTGACTAGACCAAATGTATGTGTACACACATTCATGCGTGTTTGACCTAAAATTTTCGTTCACATGACTTTGTTTATTGCTGACACCTTTTTTTTAGTTAAGTGTCAAAAATACACCTAAACAGTTTTTGTATCTTGCTGTGGTTTTACCCATTTATATCACATTCATAAAATAATTTAATTTATGTTTATCTCTACTCCTAAACTAAATTTTCTTTCCCTCGTTTTCCAAAGTTGAGAATTTATAGGAGTACCTAAATATTTGTTAAAAAATTGAAAGGATTTAGTCCTCTGAGAATTTGTAGGAGTATACTAAATATTAGCAAAAATATTGAAAATTTTTAGTCCTCTGAGAATTTGTAGGAGTATACTAAATACTAGCAAAAATATTGAAAGGATTTAGTCCTCTGAGAAAATGTAGGAGTATCCCTAAATATTCTTTTTTTCTATCTATGTTTTTTTTTATAACATTGTTAATAATTTATAATAATTTATAAACTAAACAAATATTTTTAAAAGAAAAAAAGAAGAAGCAATTCGACAATATTTGAGAAATAAATCTGCCAAAACATATTCATGATACCAATCCTTTTGAAATCATGTATATTATTAGGAAATATATATATTCAGCATATTTTTTTTCCTAAAAAGAAATTTTGCAACGATATCTTAAATCTTTTGTTGCAATAGTACAAATGTACAACATTGTTCTAGGAAAAAAGGTGTAAGTTATTGCATAATTATTGATTATACAATTTCAGGCCTTTATGGACCGTTTATATTTGGACGTCAAAGTTACATACTAAAAATGCTTCATAGCTAATTTTGATTTGGTGGATGAGACTATTTCTCCCTTCATTAGAAGTCTTGAGTTTGAGCTTTGAATATGAAAATATCCTTGATATGAAATGTTTTTCTAAATGGAAACTTACACGGTGTGAATCTAAAATAATCAGATTTCAATATGACTACCAATAGGGATGACAATGGGGCAGGGCGGGGCGGTTGCAAGGCAAACCCGCTTAAACCCGCTAAGATCTCAACCCGCCCCGCTCTGCCCCACATAACATATTTTGTTGTTTTCAACCCGCTCCACCCGGCCCCTCCCCACCCCGCAAAAACCTGCCCCACCCCGCCTGTTATAACATTATTTTAACATTACAATGTTTTATAACTCTTTTAGATATGTCAGCAACATTTTTTTGGTAGATTTGAATTGGTTACATTTGATGTAATAACAAAATATTAAATGCAAGTAGTGAGATACGTTTTTCTTCTTTCTAGTTTCTTAGCCATTCAAAACAGTTTACGTAAAGAAATTATTTTAATAAATAATGCTCTATCACTCTTAGCCATTCAAAACAGTTTACGTAAAGAAATTATTTTAATAAATAATGCTCTATCACTTTTATAACATGTAAGAAGTTAAAATTAAGTTTGAATCCATATGAAATTACTTATACCCGCAACCCGCCCTGCCCCACGTTAATTTTTAAAAAACCACTTCAACCTGCCCCGCATCCCACCCACCCCACCCCACACAATCATAAACCCACCCCGCCCAACATAGCCTTAAACCCACCCCGCCCCATTGCCATCCCTAGATACCAAACTCATGGAAAACATTTTTTTATAACAGATTAGTGAATTGAATTTATCACCTAAATACACATCATTTCAATTAAACAAATTCTTTTAATTAACCAAAAAAAAAAACATCGGTTCATGTGTAAATTTTAAAACTAATGTTCACATATAAGAAAATGTATTGATTATATAACAAATCATATCAAAAAGATTTTTCTATATATACATACATAAGTATTGAATTCTATTAACTTCTTAACTTAATATATTTTTTTTAGTAAAAAGGAGCAAATAAATATTATTGGTATTTTCACCTATATTAACTAGGTGAAACTTTTGGTATATACTATATAGAAATAGTAAAATAATGAATAAAGCCAAATCACCGACGCAGTGGACCAATACACAGAACTACGTGTCTTGTATAACGAGCTGTTGTGTATCTAAGCACAAAAATAAACAGCGACTCTTTCCTGTGAAAAAGATAAAGACAGAATTTTATCATCTAACATTAAAAAAAATGTATATATTTTTTTATGTATTTAGTAACACATAGTACACAAATTAATTTGCACAGCTAATATTTTACTACATTTTTTTAATTACAAAAACATTGTATTAATGAAACATAACCAACCACCTTCATTTTCTCTACCACTGCTAATAAATTCTGTTCTATTGCAAATGTGACAATTACAAGCTATATTTTTGCAAATGTGGCAATTACAAGCTATATTTTCTCTTTGGTCAGATCTAACAAATATATCTGAAATGTCGCATGAAATCATTCTATAGTAGAAATACTTGCCGACATTACTGGGATACTTTCTTATTAACAGTCTTCACTTCACTTCACACACACAACATTTTGTAATTTGGTAACAACTTTTCCTCTTACATCTTTTGTTCTTCTTCTTCTTCTGGGTTTTCTGCATTTTTTTTTGAGTAAAATGTCAATGAAAGAAAGAGATTCAGAAAAAATCATCTGGCATCAAATGCGAATCTCTTCTATAACGCCATTTTCGATTTTTCCTTTGCCCAAATTCATGTTATGGTTAATACTTTTCGTATTAACCATTTATGTTTTCACCACTCAAAAGTACCTTTCCTCTACATCTTGTAACGACATTTTCATCACCAGTAGCAATATTATTTTACCAATTCACTCAAAAACCAACTCAACAATCTCTTCAAATGCTTCAATTATTGATCGACAAACACGAATTTTACAAGAAAAAGAAGTTGAACAAACTAATTTAGAGCATGTAGTATTTGGAATTGCAGCTTCATCTAAGCTTTGGAACAAAAGGAAAGAATATATCAAGCTATGGTGGAAGCCTGAGAAGAAAATGAGGGGTGTTGTTTGGTTAGATAATTCCGTTAAAACGGAGAAAAATGAAAGTAAATCACTACCTGAATTGAGAATTTCAGCTGATTCTTCACATTTTGCCTATAATAACAAGCAGGGGCATCGATCTGCTATTCGAATTTCGAGGATTTTATCGGAGACATTGAGGTTAGGGAAGGAGAATGTACGGTGGTTTGTGATGGGTGATGATGATACTGTATTCGTAACGGAGAACTTGTTGAGAATTTTGAATAAATATGATCATAATCAGTATTATTACATTGGTAGTTTGAGTGAAAGTCATTTGCAGAATATTTATTTTTCTTATAGTATGGCTTATGGTGGTGGTGGATTTGCTATAAGTTATCCTTTAGCTAAGGCTATTGATAAAATGCAAGATAGGTGTATTCAAAGGTATCCAGGACTTTATGGTTCTGATGATAGAATGCAGGCTTGTATGGCAGAATTGGGGGTTCCACTTACTAAAGAACTCGGATTTCATCAGGTTCGTTTGCTTTGCTTCCTTGTATTTTATGTTGATTTTGTCTTTCTTTTTTTCGGTGTTATGATTATCACACAAAGTTTTCAATGTGGGAGGTTGTTGTTCAGACTCTCCAAAAATGTTATCGCACCTATGTTTGATCATCCAATGTACATTTTTTTTGAAGAGTCTGAGCAACATAGCTTGTGAATATAAAACTTGTTGGTTTATTGAATTTGGCCAAAAATGAAAACAGGGGACTCTGTTTGATATCTGACTATGATTTGTTGTTGGTGAATTGAAATTCAGTATGATGTATACGGGAACTTATTCGGGCTACTAGCATCACATCCAATAACACCATTGGTGTCGTTACACCATCTTGATGTCGTGGAGCCAATCTTTCCCAATGTTACTCAACTGCAGGCATTACAGAAGCTCACAGTACCGATGAAACTCGACTCAGCTGGTATTATGCAACAATCCATTTGCTATGACAAAGTTAACAGTTGGACTATTTCAGTGTCATGGGGATTTGCAGTTCAAATATTTCGTGGAGTTCTTTCTCCACGTGAAATAGAAATGCCATCGAGGACTTTCTTGAATTGGTACAGGAGAGCGGATTATACTGCGTATGCTTTTAACACGAGGCCTGTTATGCGTAATCTGTGTCAAAAGTCTTTCGTATTTTACATGTCAAGTGCTAAAATGGATTCTTACAACAATCAAACTGTGACTCAGTATACTCGTCATCGAGTTCCTCATCCATTATGCAGATGGAAAATGGCAAATCCTGCTGATGTTGAGAGAATTCAGGTTTATAAGAAGCCTGACCCCCACCTATGGGATAGGGTAAGTTCCTCCTTATCGCGCATTTACAGTAACTTTGCATATAGATAACCTATTCTTTTGATGATATCTTAATTTGGTTAAGGAAAACAGATAAATTCGTGTAAAGGGTCGAAATCTATTGATATATTATCCTGGTTTTCGAAAAAATGTGTCTTGTTAGCTAACTGGACAAAAACAATAGGAGCATTGTTAAGGCATTGCCATATGACAAAAAGTTAGAGCCTTTCTTTTATAGCATAGTGCATACACATACATTCAAACTTGACCTCTGCTGACAAGTAAACATATCAACTTTGAGTATGCATGCACATGTAGACACCTCAACTCGTCTCCAATGTGTCAGTTGAACCCTCTAGACACCTCCAAATATTATGTGACACGTCAGCATTGGGTGTCCACAAGACAGAGCGAGGACGAGTTAGAGTGATAAATTGTCAGTTGAGACCAAGTTGAGGTGTCTAGATGTATTATGTTCTTCTTTTATCTAGAGAGCATAGACATACATTCAAACTTGACCTCAGCTGGCAAGTTATCACGTCAACTTTGAATATGCACCTCACCACTCGTCTCCATTGTATCAGTTGAACACTCCAAACTTTTAAAAATGAACCTCTGGACACTTCCAAAATTTATGTGATGGATGGTCACAAGACTGAGTGGGATGAGTTGGAGTAATTAATTGTCAGTTGAGACCAAGTTGAAGTGTCTAGATTTATCATATATTTCTTTTATAGTTAGATGGGAGTTGGTTTCTACTTGTAATGACTTTTGTGTATTACTTATTGATGAACAGTCTCCAAGGAGGAATTGCTGCAG
This sequence comes from Solanum chiquidenum, assembly GCA_029582725.1. Classification (NCBI taxonomy): domain Eukaryota; kingdom Viridiplantae; phylum Streptophyta; class Magnoliopsida; order Solanales; family Solanaceae; genus Solanum; species Solanum chiquidenum. The sequence continues at coordinate 6,689 of JAJOOS010016451.1, forward strand.
AGTGTTAAGCTCAAAGAAGAAAAGCATGGTGGTGGATGTAGGTGTATGTAGTGAAGATGAAGTTAGTGAAGTATGATGAATAATAATGTATGAGCCCACCTAATTAATTGTCACCTGTATTTCTTCATTTATTGAATCTAATATTAGGAAAATTTTCCAAGAAAATTTTCTTGGATCTTCCAAGTTCCACTTAATGCCCCTAGGGTTAAACTATGATCTAGTGTAGCTTAGTTTTTTATGTAACTTTTATTTTAAATCATATTAATTCATTTCTTGGTCCCAAATGTCTTTTTTTTTCTTCTATTATATTGTCTTGTTTCACTTTCCATTCCTCCTAGTTTCTGCCTCTTGTGTTTTCTTGGTAAGTTAATGTGAATGAGTGAATCTACTACAAATTATATGACGTTTATTTATGTAATTTCATAAATTTAGATGCTAATTATATTCTATCCCGGAAGCTTTTTCGATTACAAAAATTTTGGATTTTTTATTGCTTTTGAATACATTACTTGGTTGTTTAATACATTGCAAATGTTATATTACTTAATAGGAGGGATACACATCGAGGGATAGGATTGTATTCGAGAGAAAATTTTTGTAATTTTTTTAAATGGTAGAAAATTTTAGAGATTATGATACCTTAAATAATGTATCTATATAATTTTTCCTAAATTGTATAGTTGGCCCCAAGGAGGTACCTTAGTGAGTTTGAAATTTATGAGTTTTTGCCTTTTTGGGGTGTGTCGGTGTAAAGGAATATATATATATATATATATGGAAAATGTTGTCTTAAGCACATAGGTGAATATTTTTTTTTTAATTTTTTTTTTTGTGTTTCATAGGAAAAAAGCATGATATATAATCTAGATAAATTCTATGAGAGACTGGGAGTAGGGTGGGTTGGTGGTAATAGGGGCTATGGGCGTCGGGTAGAGGTATATTTGGCCATATTAGTATGGGTACCATTGAACCCATAACTTTTGATGCGGTGTGTAGATTTATGTGTGAGAAAATCAAATTTATAATTCATATTCTTGTTTGTTTCAATTTATGTGGTACATTAGATTTTGGAGAGTCAATAAAATGTCACTTGTAAAACTTGTTTTTTTTACTTCTACTAAAAAAGTCATATTTCTCATTTTTTTTAAAATTGTTTCCTCGAGAATTTTTTTTAAAAATATTTTAACTAACTAAACATAGAAAAGTTGAAAAAAATATTTTTCCTCCATACCAAACATATCCATAGGTTCAAATTCAATTGAAAGCAAACATAGTTATCAAACGAAAAAGAACTAATGGAGACAAAAGAAGAAAAAAACCTGCACTATTGAAAGATGGTAAGTAATACCTCGTGAAATTAATTAAAGTAAAAAGATAAATATATATTTCGAAAGATGACGATGGTATGTATATACTTCTGTTATATTTTAAGATTATATATATCCTAATCGTCATACTTTTGGGTTGTATATAATTTTAAGCCTAACAGATGGGCACTTGGCTACATCTAAATAATTTAGATGGAGCCACATATTCATCCGTTCAGGCTTAAGTTTATATACATTCTAAAAGTATGATGGTAAAGATATATACAATCTTAAAGTAAAAAATAGTTATATACATATCATTTATCATAATTCAAGCATACATTTATCCTCGCTCAAGCATACATTTATCTGATATATACAATCTTAAAATTAAAAAAAAAAAGGTATACACATATCATTTATCATAGTTCAAGCATACATTTAACCTTTTTTTCGTTAATTAAAATGCATTCAAATTGATCTAGATACTAAAATTCAATCATATTGGTGGTATGTGTTAAAAATTGGAATCTTGAAGACATACTTAGGAAACAAGAATCAAAACATCATCCAGCATGACATATTTGAATAGATGTGCTATTTAGTACTCCCAAGTGATTCTTTTTTGTTGATTAAAATTTCCACAAGCATAATAGAGATGTTTAATTGAATATTTGAGTAGAGTGAAATGGAACTATGAAACATATTTGAGTCCAGAGTTAAAAGGGCAAAAAAAATTGCCAAAAATTTCAAAAGGACATATCATATTTTTTTTAAACTAAAAGGGCGAAATCGCTCCTGCCGGAGCGATTTTCCTCTGACACATATTAACGTTGTTTACTCTGTTAAAAATAAAAAATAAAAATCGCTGCCAGGGCAACGATTTTCTGGAAAAAAAAATTAAAAAATTCCACCAAAATCGCTGATTTTAGAAAGAATATTTTTTTTTTACTTAGATGTTGACTAGTTGACAAAAATTTCAAAAAAAAAATCTCTACCAAAATCGCAGTGATTTTATTGTTTTTAAAAAACTAGTTCCACCAAAATCGCTGCCAAGGCACCAATTTCAAGATATGTTTTATTTTTTATAAAAAAGCTGCCAAATGGCTGAAAATCGTTGCCTTGGCAGCGTTTTAGTTAAAAAAAATTAAATTCGTTTCTCTTCAATTTTTATTTTCTTTTTAAAATCGTTTTTCTTTAAAAAAAAAATCGTTTTGAAACAAGGCAGCATTTTTATTAAAAAATATTTTTTTTAACAAAAATCGCTAAAAAGGCAGCCTAATTCGACACCAATTACAGTTCGTGCCTCATTTTGATGATTTCTACGTCGAGTTCAAAATTTTGGGTGGAATCAGGCTGCCTGTCAGGGATTTTTTTAAAAAAAAATTATTTTTTCATAAAACTTTAAAAAAATAATTAAGAAAAGATTTTCAAAAAAATTAATAAAAATTTAAGGAAAACGCTGCCAACAGCAGCGATTTAAAAAAAATTAACGCCAAAAGAATAAAATAAATTTATTTTTATAATAACGCTGCCATAGCAGCAATTTTAATTTATTTATTTTTTAAATCGCAAAAACACTACCCGGGCAGCGATTTTCTGGAAGAAAAAAAAATTCCAATGATTTTTAAAAAAAATATAAATTTTTTACTTAGATGTTGACTAGTTGACAGAATTTTTTTTAAAAAAATATCAAAAGAAATTTTTTTTTGCAGCAACTTTTTTTAAAAAACTAGTTCCACCTCCAGATATATTTTATTTTTTATTAAAAGCTGCCAAATGGCTGAAAGTCGCTGCCTTGGCAGCGTTTTAGTTAAATTTTTATCTTTTTTTAAAAATCGTTTCTCTTCAATTTTTATTTTTTTTAAAATTATTTTTCTTAAAAAAAAAATTCATTTTGAAAACAAGGCAACGTTTTTATTAAAAGGGCACATCATATTTTTTTAAAACATTGCCTTGTTTTCAAAATGATTTTTTTTAAAGAAAAACGATTTTTAAAAAAATAAAAAAATTGAAGAGAAACGAATTTTAAAAAAAAGAATTTTTTTTAACTAAAACGCTGCCAAGGCAGCAATTTTCAGCCATTTGACAGCTTTTTTATAGAAAATAAAATATATCTTGAAATCGCTGCCCTGGCAGCGATTTTGGTAGAGATTTTTTTTTTTTGAAATTTCTGTCAACTAGTCAACATCCAAGTAAAAAAAAAATTATTTATTTTTTTCAGAAAATCGCTGCCCTGGCAGCGATTTTTAGTTTTTATTTTTAACGGAGTAAATGATGTTAATATGTGTCAGAGGGAAATTGTTCCAGCAGGAGCGATTTTGCCCTTTTGGTTTTAAAAAAAAATGATATGCCCTTCTAAAATTTTTGACAAATTTTTTTCCCCTTTTGACTCCGGGCTCAAACATATTTTTTTGTATATTCACTACTAGAAAACGAGTAATTGGCATATTTACTGGTAGAAAATAAGGAATTAACTACCTATAAAATTACATATTTTTACCAGAAAATTTTAATATTAAATAACATTTTGCTATGAATTAGCGATAGATTATAAGAAAGTTTAATTTTAAAAAATATTTTAATAACGAATTAACTAGAAATGGCCGATAAATAACGGTGACTCATTTAATTTCTACCAACCTTAGTGGAGAGGTGATTATTTAACATATCTTTGACTTTATTGTTAGACCTTCGTCTAAACTAGCGCAGGCAAAATAAGTTCATATTTTGATAACTCGTCCAATCCACCCATGTTTTAATGAATTAGGTGAGTATTTTTTTTTATAAATGGGTAAAATATAAGTAACTGTGGGTAAAATATGAATTAGTCAAATGTGTTAAGCTTCTAACTTTTAGTCACTCAAAATTTTTGATATCACTAAAAATAACTTCTCTTTCTTTTTATGTTCTTCTATAGAACTAATTATTTTTCTTTATAATTGAAAATGTGAAGTCTTTGACCCTCCAAAAATATATATTTTAAATGTACATTTCTTTTGTTAATTATAATTATATATTTTTTATTTAATTTTATATTAGATAATAAATAATAGTATAAAATAAGCAAATCATGTATTAGTATTGACATTGCTTAAAGTTCATTAAGCACGTTTTAGTCTTATAATGCAAATATTTATTTACTTTGAAATAAAAAATATTTTTCCCTTGTTATTACATAAATTTATTTTATATTGAAAAGTTTTAGGATTTTTTTTTTACTTTTATGATACAATAAAACTAAATGAAGCATTTTCAACATTTTTCATCTAAAAAAAGACTAAAATATTTTCACCATGTTGAATTCTTAAGTAGAGTACTATTTACTCATGAAAATATGGGTAAATATGGATAAACTAGTATTTTACCCAATCCATTTTTACCCATATCAAA
>JAJOOS010016453.1:0-10402 GCA_029582725.1 Solanum chiquidenum
ATGTTCCAAGAAAATGGGGCCTGTACTCCATCCAAGAATCATGTGAATGTCCTTATTGTTTCTTCTGCAATGTGTGGAAAACATACATCAAATATAGTTATGTCATGGGCCATGACAATCAATACCAAGCTTGAATCAGCCCAGCAGGTAAAACAATTCTCCTATGTCTTCACATCGTTCAATGAAGTTTATTTTGATGATCGAGAAATTCACCTCGAGCCAATCCTTTGGGTCAGTTGCAACCTTAGAAGCTCGGGGATAATGGCTACGCCCTTTTCACCCTTCTCCACTTAATTACTAGTTATGGTTCATTTGGTGTACGGACTAAATCCAGATTCGTGTCGAGATGTTTTATATTGGGAGATAAAATGTTTGTTAAATTTGACAAGATTCAACGATGAATTAATGTGAAGATAATTCTTCATTGGTACAAAAGTCAAGATAGTAACTTTGTAGGTGGAATATAGGTAAACCATAAAATAGTTTCACAAGTTAAACCTTGACATTTTGACACATTGTGATATCATGGATGATATCAATAGGAAGAATTCACTCATATAAATAGATAATTCTTAATTCATTTGTAACACACCTCTCACTTGTCTTTTCATCTCAAAGGCATTTAACCTTCTTTCTCTTTTATAGTATTTCACTTGTAATCTTTTGGAGTGAAATAAATATTGGTTGGTTGTGTTCGAGGAGTAGGCAAAGGAAAATAAAATTTTGTCGAACCTCGTTAATTTCTGGTGTTCCTTTTATTGTTCCTTTTATCGTTAATTTCTGATGTAGCAGTTGTGATTTCATCACACTCTATATATTCGGCTTCCGCAACCATGTTTCCTAACAAAAATAATTTTGTATCCAGAGGAATTCGAACCTAAGACCTCTGATTAAGGATGAATGAGTAGTTAACACTATACCACAACTCTTGTTGGTCACCTATAACGACTTGCCCAGATATAAAATTAAAATAGAAAGAAGTTCCTCATTTACCTTCAGAGGCGGAGCTCGACCACTAGCTTTTCCGTAGACCCTGTATTTATATTTGATAATTTAGTAGATACATATGAAATTGATTGATAGCTCAGTGCTAAGAAAGGGCGATAAAAATATATTTCCACACTAGTGTTATGGGTTAGAACTCCACTATCAACAAAAATTTCTGAAAGCTCTGGAAAAAGAGATCGAGGAGGCTTAGTGCAGAAAGGCATCAGTAAGTGAGGAGGGAACAGAGGCACAGAGCATTAAATTGATTGAGTCCAAATATGAAAACATTAGTATGTATTTTTATGTTAAAGTAAAAGGAAGATGGTGAAGGCTGGTGTCGTTGCTCCTTAAAAACGGAAAGAAATAGGGAGGCAACGACAAGTACGTACACTGCAACACACTGTACTCCATTACTCCTATTACCACTACTTTAATTTCTCTTCTGTAATGCACTTACCTGAATTCTAAATTTCAGAGATAAGATGCATTCAAAATGTGAGACTCTGCTTCTTTTCTTTCTTCATACTTCATATCCTTATTAATCTTTACAAAATTATTTTTCTACCTTAGGACCACACCTTCCAATTCACTTCTTTTTCTTTCTCATTTTTCAGATATATATCGTCACAATGTAAATTTACAATGGACAAATCTCCCTTTAAAAGCTAACTTTTAAGTTTAAGTTTGAGTTAGACTCAAGTTCAACATATACTTCTACTTGAATGGATTTGCCTTCATATACAGTCATATCCAAATATTATTATACTTTCTTTTTGACTCTCATAAAATGATTCTATCACAAGTTTAAAGAACATTATGGTAAATTTTACATATTTTTATTTTAAGTTTCATGTAAAGTCGAAATCAAATCAAATGAAATGAAGGGAGAGTAATAGATTCTCATATAAGGTTTGTTGATTTGCATAACTCGAAAATCAATTGTCGCACAAGTCAATTTATGAAAAAGTTATGTATTGAAAACTAAGGTGATTAAAAAAGAAGTACCAAAGGTCTAATGGACAGTAATAATTTTAACAAATTTGATCACGTTGATAATGTTTTTAGAAATATGACCATATAACAACTGTAAATTCTTCAAGATGAAACTTTAAAATGATTTTACGTGCCTAACTTAAATTAATATCGTGCAACAATGTGTACACTTAGGAAGTTACCGACATCTTTAACAGATATAAAGGATTACAGCTCTTTAGACAAAAGTAGATCTTAATTCCTCTAACAACCAAGACACCAACTTCATCATAAAATGAGTTTTAAATAAAGATTTAAACAATAACTTCCTCTATAATGGGCAGTAAATTCTTCAATTTAATTTGTTGTTTCGATCTAAATACGATCCAATTAGATATTTTATATTTATCCTTTTTCCCCTACGAAAGTTTCAATTAGAAGTTATTCTCCTATCATATGCCAAAAAGATTATGACGTTCCCCATATAACATGCTATAATTTATTAATAGCATCATTATTTCAATCTAAGTCCTCTAAATAAGCAAAATAAACTGTATAAAAGAATTACTTAATATATATAAATAATTTATGAACTCGATTATCTAAATTCATGAGCTAACAATTAGTAATGTTCAATTTTCACCGAAACTTCTCATGTAGACTTGTACTATGTGCAGCAACAGTTGTACCTAACTTTTTTGTAAAATGGGTACCTTATAGCTTTGAGGAGCCTATATATGTGAAGATTGGGAATGTGCTATTACTAACATTTTTCTTCTTTTATTTTTTCCTTCTCTCTGTTGCAGCTCAGAAAGCAAAGTGCTCTGTTTTCATACATTCTGACTGAACAAAATTCAACAAGTCCAGTCGCTCTCACTTACGCCTTTCACTTTATTGCCGCTTAATTCATACCAGTAGTACTATACTTCAACTGATTAACAAAAGGTAAAATGGAATTCGATCTACAGAATCCATTAACGAGCTTCGAAGAATACCATTTCGACGCCGTTTCAGCTCTCTTTGCGAACGAGTCCGATCACATGCCGTCGTTTCTCGACTTCAAATCTACTGATGTTCGCTTTTCCCTTCGCCGCCGTTCTGCTTTCCTTATTTCTCAAGTAAAAACTCTTCATAATTTTGTACTGCTTTCGTCCTACTCAGTTTTGCATTTTCAGAGTTAAATTGAACTATGTTAACTTTTCTAAAAATGAAAATTATATCACTAGTATAGTAATTTGCAGTTAATTGTACGTCTCATTGGTTGTGATTTTTGCAGGTACAAAGTTCTTACAAATTTGATGGCTATATTGCATACCTCGCCGTCAATTACATTGATCGTTTTCTCTCCAAACAAGCAGTTCTGGTAAACGGATTTCATTTCATTCTCATAGAAGTGTAATGAAATTGTTGAAAATCTGCTGAGAATTGTATGAAACTTACTTCAGGAGAAAAAGCAATGGATTGTACGGATTCTCGTCATTGTTAGCCTTTCTCTTGCCGCAAAAATGAGGAACGTCGATTTATCACTGTCCGATATTCAGGTAAACTGTGAGTCAATATTGTACAGTATAATTTCATCTCGACTTCTCATCATTGCTAAAATTTCGATTCAATACGACTTAGTTTGAAAACTGTAACAGAGAGATGTAGGTTTAAATTTTGACGCTCAATCGATTCAACGCATGGAATCGCTGATTCTCGATACTCTCAAGTGGAGACTAAGATCCATCACGCCTTTCTCGTTTCTGCATTTCTTCAATTCGTTTTTTAAACTCGGCGACCCGTGTTTGACTCAGTCTCTTAAACAACGAGCTTCAGATATCATCTTCAGTACTCAATACGGTATTGTTAATTCTCTACTAATTTCAAAATTATGTTATTAGTTAGGTAATAAATGCTGTCTAAACCATTGATTAATGCCCGGCATGTTTATAATTTACTGCAGAAATTAAGCTTTTTGAGTACAAACCGTCAATAATAGCAGCATCGGCGCTTCTGTGTGCAGCTGAGGAGTTGATTCCCTTGCAATTTTCTTCTTGCTTAGCTGCAATTTCAGAAAGCCAGTACTCAAATAAAGTAAGTCTTCTTTAGATGTGCTTCCTTCTTCCTTGCTCTGTTTTATAAGATACATTTACTATTATTGGATTTTTTGACTGACTTTTCCTAATATTCCAAATACTTTATAGTAGTACATTAGTTTAGGTGTAATTTCTACATGATAATATAAATAAGAACTAAATCGTTATTCTAAACAATTAAGACCAAAAACTACTACTACCATTATTTTTCTTATATTTTAAGTAGAGTTTTTTTCTCCATTTGTCATTTTTGTTAGTAGTACTTTCTTCTTTTATTTGCAATTCTAACTGAGGAATTATACTCAATGTTAGGAGGAACTTATGAATGCTTTGGCTGTAATGCGGGAAATGCTGATAGAAGGGAGGGACTATTGTAGTATGTTGACGCCAAAAAGTGTTCTGGAGTGTGAACATACAAGCTCTCAATGCGAGACTCACACAAATCAGGATAGGGACACCATCAAAAAGCAGAGATTGAGCGATTTAAGGGATGATAAAACGTTCCAGATTTCTCAGGTTCAATGGTGCTAAGATAGTAAGACAGTGTACCAGCGTCCTATTTTATTTTCATTGATTTTGTTGTCTCGTGCATAGCAATTTTGTTCGAGTGGGAACAGATTCGTCGAGGAGGACCTTTTAATGAATTGAACTCTAAACTAAAGCAGAGCAGTGTAGAATTGCAACGAATTAGATGCACAATCTCTATAGGTTCCACTATTCGCATAATTGTGTAGAGAAAATTCGCTCATTGTACTTTTATGTTAGACTATTCAAAAGAATCTTTGTTCTTTGGAACCGAACAAAGATAAGGGAGGTACTGTGAAGCTGAATATTTACCTAAGTTTGTAGTTTTATGTGTAGTCAGTGCCAGTAGAAAAAAAAAATGGAAAAAGAGAAGCTTACTGTATTTCGCTTTGCCACTTTCCAGTGGGGCTAAGAGTGATGAATAATATGGTTCGAGTGGGGCTTGGAAAGAGGAAACGTTGTTATTATGCAGATTTCAGCTAGGTGTTTGAATTTTGGACAAAAGACATGTTGTCACTAACTTCTTTGAAAGCAACACTACGAGATTAGTATTATTTTTCTATAGAGGATGGAGTAAATTATTGGTGTTCTATAGCATAATTCCTTTTCTTCTCCCTCCTAGAGGCGCAGATGTCATGCAACAACCACTTTCTCTAATTCCAATCTTGAAGTACATTCGTTATTTACTAACGAAATTCAGTAGAAATGTCGGTCTTTGTTTCAACTGTTCCCGCAGTTTTTGTTTCTTAATCGCTGTAATTTGCAATCACTCTTCAGATACAGTAAAAGTTGTGAAGTCACAAAATTATGCATGCCTATGGGTCAACCCAAATGATTCACATCCACAGTAACATAACGTTGCCTTTACAGAGGTTACAAAATCATTATCTACACTTAAAGAGGTCCCAGGGCATCTTATTTTCTGAAATTCATAATCAACCATTTCTAAACGTGTCTGTAATTCTGCATATAGCTACTCTTTCAGCTTTGCTGTCCTTCTGTTACACATGACTTACAACAAGACTAATACAAAAGATGGCACCCTCAGCTACCAGGCACTGGTAAAATCTTTAAGGATTTGCCAGTGTTCCACATTGAACCTTTCTTGTGATAAGGGCTGCCTTTTATGCCTCGAACCAACACTGATTTGGGAAATTCTAGATTGGAAAGCAGCACTACCACAGAGAGGAGGTACCAGTTGAATTCTTCAGGAAGTCCAGCAAGCACTACAGATTCTATTTGAAGTTCACTGAATCTTCTCTCTTTAAACTTCCAAATATTGGAAAGTGAGATGGCGTTCAAATGTGATATTCCACTTGTTGCCAAGTGTGCAATAGTATCATTGTGTGTTTCTTGAACCAAGTATACTACTTTTCGTTGTCAGTTCTTCCAGGTAGGCCGCAAATGTTGACAATCTGACAATAAGAAAATCTGACACTTACTTACTTACAGATAACCATGCCTAGGAGAAAAAAACATTTAACTTTGTAACTTTCTCATGTAAATTTAGAAGTGTAATATCATGTAACCATTGATTCTTTTTAAGGGGATTAGAAGGAAGTACTATAAAGACATTATGCATTCTGTGATACAGTAGGCAAAGAGAAACAATATGCATCTAATATGTACATTTACTCATCAAATATTTACAGGTTGTAAAGACCCTTTAAAAATCTTAGCTGAATATTATGAGATACCGACATAGCCCAGATCTTTGAATTTCAATCTGCGGATGACAACTATACAAATAAGAATACAATTATAAGAGCTAAAACCACCATACATAATGAGCTCCACAGGTTTTCATATTAAATATCCGCTCCTTATTGCTCAGTTAACCTACTCTGCTTAATATTGGTTTTCAATGAGTGAAGAACAAATCACACCTATTTCCTACACCTGGAAATCCTAGAAATTAAAGCAGAAAATATCAATGCATGTCTTTATTACAGAAACATCTATTGATTATACAAATCATTGCACTCTACATAGAATGCTCATTTTTCAAGAAGAGGAGGTTTTTTCGGATCGATATAAAACTCCTTTCTTCTTCCTTCAGTTAATAACATTTGAATCCAAATTCTTGATTAACTTCCAAATAACAGCGGGAGAACATAAAAAGTTCAGCAGAACAAAATTGAAGTATCTGCAAATTTCTGTGGGTAAGCAGGAAATACCTGAACAAATTGTTGTTGAATAATATGATGATGATTCCTCAATTCAAATACTTCAGAAGGTGCTTCCTCAATTCAAATACTTCAGAAGGTGCATTCATGTGGTGGTTATTCTATATCAGAATAATAAAATGTTGTACATAATTAACATGAGGTAATAACTTGGTAGAGTTATCAATCATTCAGATCACCAGTAATCTCCACATGAACAGACTCCATCCTTAAAATGGTGGAAACGGTGCATATCACGTACAATAATTTCTCGTTTCATGACAAGCGAGATGTACTTTGTTGCACTATGGCAGTCACCACAAACCCGGAGATTTTTCCTGATGTGAATAGTTGTACCAGCACTTGTATTTAAAAGCCCAAATGCAATAGCAAGCTTCTCACTGTGGCTCTTTAGCAATTGCTCCTGAACAACATCTTCCACATCGTGAATTGAATCAGTATCAGGTATATATCCAGCAGCTTTAATCCTATCAAACAGTTTCTCAAGGTAAGCATAGATCTTCTCTGACTGAGGATGGCTAGTGCTTCCTGAGTAGAATGTGTGGACCTCGTTTCTCAAATCAACTAGACTCCATCCAGGTGTCTTTTGAATACCTTTTCTCTCCATCATAGTTCTGACTTTAGCAACTTTATGCCATATTGAAGCCGTGGCGTACATATTAGCAAGAAGCACATGATATCCACCATCATCGGGATCTAGCTCAAATAGCTTGTCTGCTGCCTTCTCCCCCAAATCTACATTTTTGTGAATCTTGCAAGCTCCCAACATTGCACCATAGACATTGAGTCCTGGTCTGATAGGCATATTATCAATGAAGTTCCAAGCCTCACTCAGCCGACCAGCTCGACCAATTAGGTCAACCATTGCCCCATAATGGTCCATTGAAGGCTCCAAGTTGTATTCTTCCCTCATGATCATGAAATAGTTGCGCCCCTTCTCTACAAAGCCAGAGTGGCTGCAAGCTGAGATGACACAGAGAAATGTTATGTCGTTAGGCTCTACATGCCCCTTTCGCATTTCCTCAAATAATTCAACAGCTTCCTTTCCAAAGCCATGTGTGCCATATCCATCTATCATGGCATTCCATGTTGTAACATGCCTATCATCCATCATGTCAAATAGCTTTCTTGCTGTGTGAACTGCTCCACATTTTGCGTACATGTCAACAAGTGCAGTGGCTACAAAAACATTCCTGTTCAAACAAGTTCTTACAGCAAATCCATGTATCCACTTAGCTTGGCGCAATACTGATAACTCAGCAAGAGCAGTAACAACACTTACCATTGTAAATGAATCAGGTTTGATGTTCTGCAGATGCATTTTACAAAAATGAGTTAATGCATCCATTACGCATCCATTTTGTGCATAGCCCAATATCATAGAATTCCATGAAACAAATGTTTTTCCTCTCAAGTGTTCAAACAATTCAGCTGCAATATCCACTCTTTGGCACTTGCAATACATTGAAATCAACGAGTTAACAACTGCAACATTAGAACCAAGCCCTAATTGGTTGACTAATTTGTGAACATATTGTCCAAGCTCAATATTCCTTGTTTCAGCACACACATGTAAAGCGCTCATAATAGTCACATTCGTCGGTTTGAATCCTTCATCCAACATTCTCTGAAAGATGATAAGAGCTTCATCGTAATATCCACTCCGTGCATATCCATCTATCATAGCATTCAACGATACAACCGTCTTAGAATCCATCTTATCAAAAACCAACCTAGCAGTACCCACTGACCCACATTTAGCATACATATCGACCAAAGCAGTCGAGACATTCACAAGCGACTCAAAACCATTTCTAAAAACATATCCATGAATCGACTTCCCCATTTGCAAGGACCCAATAGCACCACAAGCAGGCAAAATGGACACAATCGTAACCGAATCCGGCCTATTACATCCTTCCGCTTGCATCCTAAGAACCAACTCCAACGCTCTCTTTGACATCCCATTTTGTGCATATCCTGAAATAACCGTATTCCAACAAACCAAATCCCTCTCAGGCAATCTATCAAACATCTTATATGCATCACCAACCATACCACATTTAGCATAAAGATTCACAACACTAGTCATTGCAAACAAACTATCTGAAAACCCATGAAGAATCAACTGCGCATGTACCTGTTTACCCTTAACAACATCAGAATTATCTGCACAAGCTTTTAACAAATAGCTAAAATTGTATATTACCGGAGTTACATCATCATATCTCAAACGAGAGTAAAAAGCCAAAGAAGAATCCAAATTAGAGTGATGGGTATGGCCTTTTAGCATCGTATGATACATGGGGTCAACTTTGAGTTTAGCAAAATCAAAGACTTTGGTGGCGTCATTAAGGCTACCATATTTGGTGAATAAACTAACTAATTTTGTTTCAAAAAGGTGTTCTTTATAGAGACCGTTTTTGATAATGTGAGGGAGAATCTGGTGAAGCTCTTTCATGGAATTGCAGAGCTCGAGGAGGATGGCTGTTGGGTGTTTGTATATATGTGATGGGATATGGACCCTTTGAGATAGAAACGGCGGTTGCAGAATCTCCGCCGGTGGCGGTGGCGGTGGTGCTGGAGTGATGGAGCGTGCCAACAGCGGGAAACTCATGAAGCTTACTGATTCTTCACTGAAATCTACTGATAGAGTAAAGTACCACTTCCAAAGCACAGTTTACAATCGAACTGTTATCTCCATTAGTATTCATCATCTTTTACTATCTTTTATTTCTAGCAATGCAATCACTTGAAAGACCCGATTTTTTTTTTGGTTCGATCAACCAGTTAACTCTTAAATAGTTTATCCTAAAAAAATGTGATGTAGTGAATGTGGTTGTTTTTTAATCCTTGGTAATTGGATCGTGCTGGCGTGAATCCAAATTCATCAAGCTTCAATGTGAATATCGTAAACCTGATGAAAAATCCCAAAAAATCTATAAATAGTTTATTTACTTCACCAATGTCTGTCAAAATGATACAACAAAGCCCTAGGTTAATAACTTTTAGGGCCTGTTTGGAAGGACACCCTGGTAATTGGATTTGGTGTAATTGGTGTAATTACACTGTCTTGTCCTGTTTGGAAGGACAAGTAAATTACTTGGTCAGCAGGTAATTGGTGTAATTGACATGGGGTAATTACACTCTATAATTCACAGGCAGAGGCTGTGAATTGCTGGTAATTACATGGTGTAATTACCACCTGATTACTTTTTAATTTCTCTTTTTATTTCTATTTTAATTTTTTTGTTTTAATTTTTATTACTTCTATTATTTTAAGTTATTTTTTGTTAATTTTATTATTCTAAAAATTTGTAAAAGTTTATTTTTTATTTTATATTATTATATTTCATTTTCTTCTTATTCTCAACCTTACTTTACGTGATTCTATGTAATTTTTTCGTATTATCTATTTCTTTATGCCATGCTTATTTTCTCATTAGCATAATTTTATTATATTCTAATTTTTAAATTAAAATAGAATTTATTGTTAAGTAAGGTTATAGACTTACGTTTTCTTTATTAAGAAAAACTAAAACTAAATCATATTTATTGCTATGTTGAAATTTGTTATAAGAGTATTATGTTAAAAATTTTGTTTTGAATTTATAACTTATGTTATATTTTCAGTTTCATTTGTTTTAGTAATAT
>JAJOOS010016456.1:0-10988 GCA_029582725.1 Solanum chiquidenum
AAAAAATATTATTAGAAATAGAATATGTTGAAAAGAAAATAAATAATATATTTATTTGAAAAAATGAGCAGTTTTTACCCAAAATAACAATAAGGGTAATTTTGGACCAAAATATTGATGGAAAGGACATTTTTGGACCAAACTACAAACGGAGGGCATTTTTGTTCCTTTCGCATAGTTTAAGGGCATTTTTGACCCTTTTCCCTTAAGGGTATACAAGGTAAATTTTTTTGTCCTTTCTTGATTCGTCAAAATGGACAAATGATTAGGGACAACTAAAAAAGAAAGAGTGGACAGAGGGAGTATAGATTATATTAAAATAATATTGTTCACAATTTTATTTTATTTTTCCTTATGTTCAATATCGATATTAAGCCTGACTAAATTTGGATCCTTGCATTGCAGCGTCCATTTTTGGGGGTGGTGCTCCAATTAGGATTTTTTACATTTTTCAGAGATCAAATTCGAAACATGGAATTAAGAGTGTAGGATCCAATTATCCCAACATAACTCATGTGAATCTTGTTTTCTTTATTAAAACTAGTCTCTGAAGAATAGTTCAGGATAGTAAAAAATACTTTAAAATTCACCCTCATGATAGGGGTGTTAAATCTATTGTGTGTACATACTTTTTTTCTAAAGAAGATGTGCAAAGTTCATTTATCTTCATTTAGTAAATTACCTCATATTTTAATGTGTCTCATTTTAGATTTCCTCTTTAAATTGTTGTTTATTTGAATAAATTCTTAGTTACATTACTTCAGTTTGTTTTAATTACATATGTTAATAATATAAATCAAATATTAGATTGAGAGAAAACATTTTATTATTTTATATATAGGCAATGGGTGTTCTTGGACAAAATTTTATTTGAATTAGTCATCTAGGCTTTGCTCTCTGCCTCTCGTAAACTTTGGCTTATTCCAAGACAATTTATTATCTGAAGTGCACAAATGTCCGATTTTGGAATCATCATTTAAGTTATATTCATAGTGTGTATGATGTGATGTTTGAAGTTTTCTATGATTTGAATTCAGTCATATAAAACTTTAATACCGCATATATATCTAAAGTTATTTCAAAATGATATAGATAAATATTGGTGATGGGACAAATACTCTTATGATTAAGATTATTAAATATATATTTTTTCTAGAATGTGCAAAATCTTAAAAATTGAATCGAATGAAATGACGATATATATTCCAAGATAATAATGGTGCATAAGAAATTTTCAAATTAATTCCCCAAAGTATAATGATTAAACGACTTAGTTAGTACATTTAAGTCTTTCCCAAGTGTGATCTTCATTATATATGAAGTCATGTACTAATTTTCAAAGGCTTAATTGAATTGGACTAAGACTAAAAAAAACGAACTTTTAATTACTCCGTGATAAGTTAGTGGTCCATTGTACTTTGGTTGAATACTTATCTGATAAAGTCAAATGAAAGCAGCAAAAAATATAAATGAGTTAACCATATGTAAAAGTAATTTTTATGGTAAATATTTAAGCATTCAATTTCTTCATAAGATAGAGCATGAACAAACTTCAATGTTTTGACTTTGTTGGCTTATGAAAATTGGACAACTAGCAAAGATGAATAGATAATTCAATTTTTCTAATTATGAGAATGACCTTGAATTGAAAATGAACAATCTTGAATTTCTTATCCTATTTGTCCTTCTACCTGCGAAACTTCAAGTATAACAACTTAGCAATATTTTTAACTTTTGACCTCGAAGGTTTTTCCTAGAGAGAAAATACCAGTTTTTGCTATATAACTAGAAGAGGAAAATGTGAACAGAATGTATCGAGTATGGCCTGTCTAGCATTCTTGATTGGAAATGACCATACACTGGGCCAGCCGCCCAGCCCAATCCATCTAAAGAATTTGCCTTTTATCTCGACTTCATCCATTACACAACAACGTTTCTACAGAAGAATTCATTTAATTTAAATAATCGTTCACCCAATCATTTAAATAATCGACATATAAATATAACATAATCAATGAACATGTATAATTTTTGTGTACGGCAAGTACGTATTTTGGTAGGAAAACTACTAGTGGTTACTTCATGGTCCAATATGGCGTTTCAAAAACATCAGCTAATTATTCAACTGTTTTTGTGAAAAAATTAAATTTCGAATTAACAACTTGATCGACAATGCTTCGTTGATCTAGTTAATGAATCCTCCCAAAAATAAATAAATTATCAGATTGAATATATAATATAGTATGGTGACATGTTATTACCTATGTATATAATGTGCTACGGCCATAGGTCATGACAATTCACCATCCGTCATATGAGAAACAATTACTGGCTCTGTGACAAATTAGTGGTCGTACTTGGTTGAGTACCATCTCATGAAGCAAGTAACTTAGTCAAGATTTTATTTTTAAAAAAAAAAATCAACCGCGAATCAATAAATCCTATTTATTTTCCACAAAATTAGTTCATTGGAAAAATGCATGCTTCAAAACAATATTTTGTTCAAACACTAAAAAGCTTTAATTTTTTCATGTGTAAATACTAGGAGTATTTTTTTCTTTCTTACCCTATCAATCAAAATATTGTGGAATAGCCGCTAAAAAGTTATTAATGAGAAACTAGTTTGTTTGTTTTTTTGCAATGGTATGTACATATCACCAACATGAATTGTGATGCAGTGGTGGAATTGCTTCACCATTAACCAGATGTCTCGGATTTGAGTTTTGGGTATGGAGAAAATTCAGTTGATAGTGCCATCCCGGATTGGACCCTGTAGTGCACGATCCGAATTTTGTCAAAGCTCCAATAGAGACTCTGAACACTGGGCTAGAAAATACACTACATTTATGCAAATGACTAGGGATGACTATATATGGAAGTGGAAATTTTAGAATTGCTTCATGGTCCAAATAAATGGCTACTTAAAACACGACAAATTCAACCATTTTTTGTGTGAAAATAAACTTTTGATTATAGACTATCGACGTGTTAAATTTTTGCCATATGCAGGTCCAAAAAAGGATCGACAAATCACATAGATTTATTATAAGTAGCTTGCTTTCACATTTTAGCAAGAGACTATTTTTACATGTAGAGATGTCAAATAGGTAGGTTAAATTAAAGAGACTATTTTTACATGTAGAGATGTCAAATAGGTAGGTTGGATTAAAATTGACAAATCAAAATGAATTGAACATTAAAAAAAAAAAAGGAAGAGGAGGAGTTATTTAGTCCATTCAAAATACTTTGACTGAAAGTCTGAAATAATGGGATTAAAATGAACTAAGAATATATCATAATTCAACTTGCCTAACTCATACTAAATCTTAATATTTTTAATTTATTCTTTTATAACTTTTTATTATATAATAAGATCTTTATTGAATCGTTTTATTTATTTATAGTAACAAGTCGCAACATATATATCTGTTAATTAATTCACTTCATTGATTTGCTGTTTTTAATCCAACTTATCAATATGAAAACGAGAAGAGCAATGGTTACTAAATAAAGTAAAATCAAGTGTAATTAGGACATGGACAGCTATGTATTCTTGTAAGCATCACATGGATTAACGTTAGAAAAAACATCATTCTTAAACAGATGTACAACCATGAATTTTTTTTAGAAGTTTCTTTCTTCTTTCGTCTTCTGCTTATATTCACCTTACAAACAAATCAACATTATAATTTATTTTTATGTATAAGATATCTGAAAGAATATTTTCTTCTATTCAAATTGTAACGGAGCAAGAAATCTAATTTCTTGATTAAAACGAAGGGAATATATACGTGTTAGTGAAAAGCCATTTGTGGCCTACATCTATTTGCTGACTCAATTCCACATGTAAAGTGCTAATGGATTTTGCTATTTATATCTAATTTTCTTCTATTGAATTAAATTACCTTTCAAGATTATGATTTTTAGCATATATACGACACAAACAAGTTGCACAAGGGGGGAGGGTCCAACCTAACTTCATTAAGTAGTAGTTACTAGAATACTATTACTTTCTTGCTTTTCCATTAGTTTAATATTAAAATTTGTGGTTAGGAGAGTGATTGGTGGGCACTTTTAATTTTTCTAATGTTGATTAATAGTTAATGTTTTTCCTTGTGTAAACAAAAGTTCAATGGTGAAAAAGAAAGATGGACCACATAAACATATTAATTAATTGATAGCTAACCTGCCGCATAAGAATGATTTTATTGATTTGGATATAATGGCATATAATGTCGATGTCCTACCTAAGAATTTAGTAATTTTAATTCATCATTTTGTTCTTTCTATTTTTTTCTCTCAAAAGTTTGTTGCTTCGAGTAAACACTATAATGGATCGAAAAGTAAACATTCATATCAATGGATTGATAAAGATAAGCATAACTAAGAATTTATGGCATATCATCCTGTATAAGTTATATTTGGATTATAATAGTGAAATTATATTTTCAAAAATAATTAACTAATAGTGAAATTATTTAGTGAATACAGTTTTATTCACAAATGTTGGTTCATTGGCTTAAAGATGAATATATGAGGTGATAATATATAAAATATCATTTCATCAAAATTATTTTTAATTGTAATAATTTAATTGACCTAATATTTTTTTATGACAATGACTAGTAATAATTATAGTCTAACACTTTTTGAAATTAATTATCTACTAACTTTGGATCAAGTTTTGTACGAGATAAAAAAAAAAAGTAGACCCTCACAACTAGCAGTAAATGAAATTGAACAAGACTGATAATATAATTATTCAATTCAGACTTGTAATTCTTGCTCGAAGTGACCATCGATGACACTTTTTTGAATATCATTTATGCATTATCCAAAAGAGCAATTTTTTCAGAATAATTGATTTTATCAATTGACAAGTACTCTTATGGAATTCAAGCCAACTTGGCAAGTTGTTGGGCAAAAGCTTCACTACCATTAAAAGGACACCTGATAAAGCCAAGTATCTAACGAAGACCAAAACAACCAATCACAGTAAGGGGTTATTTGGTATAAGCAATAAAATATATTTGATAGTTGGTTAGAACGTAAATCATTCATGCATATTTGATTTATGTTTAGAAGCTCGCATAAAGAATACATATAGAGTAACGAGAAAATTTATGTTATAATTTTAAGTAAAATAGAAAATGAAATAAATGATATATGAATAACTAACCCCTACATAAGATAATACATCAACTCCTCATAACAAATTCATAGATTAGTAATACTTGCATAACTTTAACCAACTATCACACAATTCCTACGAAATTGTTTGATTGCTAGTTAGAATTATGTACTCCTTCGTTTTATTTATGTGGCTCTTATATTAAAAACATATATTTCATTATTTTAATACAATAAAAGGGATTTATTACTTTTTCTCATACTATCTTTAATATTAAATGAATGAAACTAATCAAATCTAAAAAACAAAATCATTATTAATAATATTAATTTAGTAAAATATACTTCTAATCAATTTTTTTTTAAGGATATGCCTTATAAACAAGGATAAAGTAATATAGATGGAAGAAAATAAACTTTAGTAAATAGTTGTGGATAAGAATACTTTTTCTCTCCTCGTCCTCGTCATACCAACAGTCAAAAAGCCTTTTTTCTCTCTCTAAAAAACATCAAAATCGACAATTTCTTTTCTTGTTCCACCAAATACAGACATAAATAAATACATAGAGAGAGACTCTAAAAACCTCCACCATTTTTTTCATTTCTCTATTTCTTGATTTTTTTTCCAGATATGGGTGCGAATGTATCTTCCATTGACACAAATTGTGATGATGGGTTGAATTATCTGCCATTTAAGCCTAAGCTTGATGATATACCAGAGGCTTGTGTTGCTCTTTTACTTTCATACCTTGATCCACCTGAGATCTGCAAGTTATCGCGTATTAATAGGGTATTTCGTGATGCTTCATCTGCTGATTTTATATGGGAACCCAAATTGCCCTCAAATTATAACTATATTCTTCAACAATTGCTTGCCCTCAAAGTTGATGATGCCCTATGTAAAAAGGACCTTTTTGCTAAGCTTTCTTCTCCCAGGTCCTTTGATGGTGGCACAAAGGTCGGTCTCTTCTTTTTTTAACATTTTATATTATCTCTTCCCCTGCCAAGTTTGAGATTTGAATTGATGATTTTTTTTTAAATTTTGGTCACAGCAAGTATGGATTGACAAGAAGAATGGAGGGGTTTGTTTGGCAATTTCATCTAAAGGAATGGTAATTACCGGCATCGATGATCGCAGATACTGGAATCACATTCCGACCGATGAATCAAGGTGGGGGTTTTCTCAACAAAAATGACTACAAACAAGTGTTTTGTTTTTTATGAAAGGAAAAAACTTCTAAATTTACTGATAGTTTAACATGTTACTTATCCTCTTTTCTATATGAATCAACCCACCATTACCATACTATTGTATGAACTATGAAATGAATCAAACCCTTTTTCATATTTCAAATAGTAACTCCATCCCAATCTGAACTTTGTCTTTGTATCGATACAATGACATTTTGACAGTTCTAAGAATACAAGATCACTTATTAAACTAAGATCAGTATAAATTGGTCAACTGATGTTGAGCCTGGTGATCAAGTTCCTAGTGAGTGAATCCTCGAGATTTCATCCTAATGAGAGCAGCTCCTTCAGGGCATTCACGAAGTTGAGCTGACCTGATGATGATCAATTGGGGTGGCCAATTAAAGAGACATCGTAACAAAATCAAATGCCCTATGGGAAAAAAGAAAACAAGGGAGGAGGGGGGGGGGGGTGTTGTCGCGTTTCATTCCTTTCTTTTGACATGTGAGGGTGAATCCTCGAATAGGTTGATTTCATTAGTATATGGAATTGTGTGGTTGTAGGAAATAAGTAAGCCAAAAGAAGATTTTTGTATTGTAAATGTGTTAGCTTAGCCATTCATTTCATACATTTTGTGATCTGTTTGCTCTTTCCCTTGTCCAGTAATGTAGACTTTTGAAGTTCAATTATGCATCTGATTCTATACTGATACTCTCATTCTTCATGTAGATTCCAAACTGTAGCTTATCTTCAACAAATCTGGTGGCTTGAAGTCGATGGTGATCTCGAGTTCCAATTCCCAGAAGGGACATATAGCCTCTTCTTCAGACTTCAGCTTGGTAAGGCGACAAAGAGGCACAAACGTCGTGCCTGTAACTATGAGCACGTTCACGGCTGGGACTTAAAACCTGTCCAGTTTCAGTTAACAACAGCGGATGCTTGTCGTGTGACATCCCAGTGTTATCTGGACAATTTAGGAACTTGGATGCAGCACCATGTAGGAGACTTTGTTGTTAAGGATGCCACTGTTCCAACAAAGATCAAGTATTCATTGACACAGATTGATTGTACACATACAAAAGGTGGTCTGTGTGTTGATTCTGTGTTAATATGCCCTAGTAGCTTAGCTAAACAATTAACTTCTTGTTGATTGATTGCTTTACAGCCATTAGTTTTGTATATACTCCGTTTTCTCCTCAAAAGTCCCTTCTGTTTTCTAGTCGTTTCTATTTAGCACCTAGAGCTTCAGTTTTTTTGTACCTTAGTCCACGAAAATGATGGACAATAGTTGATTTTGAGCTTAGATGATGATACTTGTCTCTTTTCAAACAGTAGATGAGTCGAAATATTAAAAGAGAGAATACGCGAAAAAGCTAAATAGGCAAGTAAATCACCTGTGCTATGATATAAGAATGACTTCGTTCCAAGATAAGATAGGATTCTTCAAAAATGATATTTTTTATTAGAAATTGAATACTCCATCTGTTTTTTAATTACTTGTGTACTTTTGAATCAACACATCTATTGAGAAAATAATTATTGGCATATGAAGTTTATCATTTTACCCCTATTAATTATGAAGTAGATGCATTAAAAACTTTGAGATTTTTAAAAAGTTCTACATTTTTCAAAGTAATTAATTGAAGATATAATAGGTACTCCTTGTGTCCCTAATTACTGGTCCACTTTTGAATTTATCCACTATTAAGAAAATAATGATTGATATAGTGAGTTTACCATTTTACCTCTATTAATTATTAAGTAGATGAATTAAAAACTTAAGATTTTTAAGAATTTTTACCTTTTTCAAAGTAATAGGTAAATTTTTTTTGTTCTTTCTTGATTTGTCAAAATGGATAAGTAATTAGAGACAACTCAAAAAAAATAAAATGAATAAGTAATTAGGGACAGAGAGAGTAAAAAAATTGTCCTTTTTTGATTTATCAAAATGGGCAAATAAATAAGGAAAAAATGGGTAAGTCATTAAAGACAAAGGGAGTATATTTAAAAAGAAAAAATATATTACTCCAATATTTTTAGTAAGAAAAGTACACTTTAACCGATTAAATAAAAATATAGAGATTTTTATTCAATTTCACCTACTTTTACCATTATAACATTTTTTGACATCTAACACTGTTGATCGAGTGCAGTTTTATTTTTGATGTAGGACTTTCTAAATCATAATTTAAAAATTGAAAAAGGAGGATAATTTCTCAAACTTTTTACCATTGAAATTTCATAATTGTGTTCCAAACTTAAGAATTCTTGCATGTATTGTGCTCTAAAGTTCGAATTTTTATTTAGCAAAATTCTAAAAAAAAATGTCCTAGAGTGATGCAATTTCAAAATCTAAGTACATTCTTATTATTTGCATGATATACTAGAGTAGATATATAAGAAGTTACATCTTTAATTACTTCTTAATATTTATTTTAAAATTTTATTAAAATTTTGTATGACTATTTTTAAATGTCCGTTAAGATAACAACATATTTCAACAAGTTATGTAAAGGTGACTTATGAAGTACGTGGTCTATCATTTTTCTGGTCATTCGCGCAAATATCTATATTTTGATGTGGTATTTAATTTTTATTTTTCAATATTTTAAATTATAAAAAATATTCACTGACATCAAAATAATAAAGATTTTTTCAGATGACGGAAGTTTATATTTTTGCGGCATGACAAATTATGTTGTACTACATAATTTTATTCCCATAAAACTTATATCAAGCGAGACAAAAACTCAATTTCAAAATTCATAAATTATATCGTAAAAAAAATAAGGATGAAAGTTTGGACCGTTCAAGTTTATGTAAATTTCAATTTTCGAATCGAAAAATTACAATCCAAATTTAATCTAAATAAATTTAACTGAATTTGATTTTGTATGTTTGATTTTGGAATAATCATTTGGATAGTTTAAATCTATTTTTTATTTTTGAGCTTTTGAAACAGATCATAACAATTAACAACCTCAATATATTCATCTAATAATTTGTTCGTTGAAATGCATAACTTTCCATAGTTAACGAGAATTAAGACTACCTTGTCTTCCACGTTATGTAATTCTTTGTTGGATCATCTAGCATTGAATACATACGATATGAATAGGACTCATCATTATTAAACAGAAATTCTCATTTTTTTGAAGATATCTGAAATACTAAATTTAATATTCAATTTGAAATTCATAAATTTAATAAAACCCAAAATTCAATTCACAATTTAAAAATCTAAACCAAATATCCAAAAAGAGTTAAATTTTTTTGTTTGACCCAAACTATGCAACCCCCTAATGACAAGCATTAGGGTTGCGGTTTGAATCGATTAAAATAAAAACCAAATCAATTTAGTCAGTTTTTTAAATTTCTAAACCTAAATTAAACCAAACGAAAAAAATAACCGCCTTTTTGGTTCAGTTTTTCTAGTTTGTTTGGTTTGAAAGTAATAATTTTTTTGAGGACGTAGGTATCTTGATAGACAGAAACACCTAATACATGAACAATCAACTGTCGATTCAATTAAGAAATTAAGCAATAATAGAGTTGTCATTACACGAATAAAGTGATTCAATAAAGAAATTAAAAAAGTGTGACTATTTTATGTGAAGTAGGGTATGTAAAGACTAAAATGGATTTGATGGACTTGAACTTAGGATTTTTATAGTTGGACTCAAGTGTTGGGCTTGAGTTAAGTTAATTATTTTAAAAAAAAAAAATTAAATTTTATTTATGAATAATATATAAATTATTATAAAATTTATATATCTAATTTACTGGTTCGATTTGGTTATTTTTGTGGTTGTTTTTTAGTAAAATCAAACCAAACCAAATAGTATCGTTTAAAACCAAACTTAACCTAACCAAACTAAATATCGATTTTTTTAATCGATTTGCGATTTGATTCGATTTTTTAATCATAACCATGAACAACCCTAACAAGCATAATAAATTATACGGAAAAGGGTCAAAAATACCCTTAACGTATTGAAAATGGCTCAAAAATACCATTCTTCTACCTATTGGATCAAAATTGCCCTTCCATTCATCTATTTGGATAAAAAATGCCCTTAAGGTTAAATTTAAGCTAAAATTACCCCTCCTTTTAACAGAAACTGATGTAGCATAAATAATTTTTTAGATTAAATATGTGGCATTATTTCTATTGGTCCAAATTTAATTAATTAAATCCAACTTCATTCACTTTCATACCCATTAATCCAAACCCAATTCTAAAAGACCCAACACTTTATTCATCTTCCTTCTCCAAAATCATTTGGAAGGATTAGTAAAGAACTGGGCATTATCCTCGGAAGAATACATTTGGAGATGGCGACGAATTATCAGAAGCTTTCAAGTCAGAAAGTGAAGTATCCCAATTGGATCATCATCAGCAGAATCACGTGCATACAGAGCTATAAACAGATGAATTAGTAACGGTTGATGGAGAAAAGGAAATCGAATTAGAAACACTACTTAAATCATCTGTTTACATTTTGGGAGAGTAAAATGTGCAAGGCTGTGGTAGAAGACGGGACTGCTGTAAACGGAGAAGAAAGTGAGAGAATATTGGACTGCTGTAAACTTGATTAATCCTTCTAAATAATTTTGGAGAAGGAAGATGAAAGAAAATATTGGGTCTTTTAGAAATGAGTTGGGTA
>JAJOOS010016461.1:0-11238 GCA_029582725.1 Solanum chiquidenum
AAGGTGAGTTCTAACGTTTGCAACCGCTAAAAAGACTTCTAAACGAAAGAATTATCAATGCATGCATCACACTATTCAAGAATTGCTTATTTACTATTCATACTTTGTTAATCGCTCATGGTTCCCACAACCCTAGTTGTGGAGTTTAGTTACCCATAATCATATGAACACAATTCATTGTTTTCGATGAAAGAATTATGAACTTACGTAGGAAGAATAGCAAACCCAAAAATTCAACTTGAAGTTCAACTTCAAAATCTTCAAAACGATGTTAAGAAATTAATAATTGCTAGAGTTGCACGTAAATCTCCCAAGTCAAGAACTAGAATCACAATAATAAAATCTAACCCCAAAAATGAGGTTTACATACCCTATTTATAGAAAACAAGTCCTAAATAAAAGGGAAACAAAATAAGGAAAGTTTGTTCAGGCACGCGTCTTCATTCCACGAGACTGACTCACGGACCGTCAATGGATCTACGGTCCGTGAGTCCCTTCCATCAGCCAGGACTTAGAAAATATTTCAGCCTCCAAAAATCAGCTTCTCTGAAGCCAACGACGGAATTGCAGTACGGACCGTAGATCAATCTACGGTCTGTCAATCCCTCTCTGTAGCTCCATACTTAGAATCTTCAAATATCAGGTACTAGAACCCTCGTAGTATCTATCTACGAATCAACAGTACGGTCCGTAGATCAATCTACGGACCGTCAATAGTCACCGTGGTTACACACTTGGTCAGATTTCCCTGATTTGCCATCCATGCCTTGCCTGCTGATCTACGACCACCATCTACGGAGTGTCAATGGACCTACGGTCCGTAGATCACCTCCGTAGATGCCCTTTTCTACATTTCTTTCAGCTGTCTCTTTACTTCCACGCCTGAATCTCTTTCCTGCAAAATATGATACAAACACATAAAAATCAATACAAAAAGGCCCTAGACACACACAACTTGTAAGTGAAATGTATTAAAAATACCATAAACTCACAGTATATCAACACCCTCAACTTAAATTCGTTGTTTGTCCTCAAGAGACGCACTAAGAATTTAAACGACACTTGTATAGAAGCCAGCATTTCAAGCACAAGCAATCATATGGCTCTCTATCCCCCTCACTTTCCGGGTGCAAAATTTGTTCTCTTAGACTCGACAAGCTAATCATGCGGATCAAACCATGACAACGATCGACCAACCGTCACACAACATACACTGTTTTACTATCACCAAAGTACCAACTTTCCGATAGTGCAACTAGTGCCCTTACTTCAAACGAAATCCCTTTTGTTTCACACAATGACTATGACTTTGAGGACAAGGATTCATTCAACACTCACACTCAAAAATAATTTCAAGTACAGTTAGTGCTCAGTACCATAGGCTTACCCTTATTTTCATTTCTTAGACTCTCCAAACTAGACTCTAGGATCACTATAGGACTTTCTTGGCTTGTAACGTAGGCTCAAGGTCAGGTGTGGTACATTTGGGTACTTCTTAGTGACTTTATGCCCTCCTTGACATTACACTAGGCTTTCAACCTCTTTGTGCCCTATTCTTTCCCTTGATTTTCTTCAACCATGGATGTGACTTTAGACTTTGTAGCTCTTTATTTTAATTTTTTTATTTTCTTTCAACTTTTTCTTGCATTTTATTATTTTCTATAGCTTTCAACAAGTCACATCCTTTCTTCTCTTTTTCAAGGTCAGGTGCACATTACCCGATGTCGGGTCAGGGCCAAGATTAAGGTTACTTTTTTTTACATTAGCCACCCTCAACTTAGGCTTTTGGCCTAAGTCGAGGTGCACATGTCCAAGGAGGGACCGGGGCCAACATAGTCGATTATGAGAAGGTGAGTTCGGGGTTTAGAAAGAAATGGTCTAATTTTAGGCTCAAAGTATTTGGATCAAATGGGGCATTTATTTCATTTAGTTAGATCCTTCTTTTAGGTAATTTGCGGACTTATCAGAATAAGAGCCTATGATCACTTCCTAGCCTCTAGAGTGAATTGTCTTAGCAGGACTAACTGGGCAAGTTCTAGTTTGCACAAAAATTGTTTGAACAATCAACTATTCTCACACACTCTTGGCACATAGTTTCATTATCAGATGATCAGATTACCCAGTTCAAGTTTCAGCTTAAGTCATGCCATCAAGTTGATTCATTATCATGTCATACTCAGAGCTAACATATTCAACTTGTCTTAGCCTACCAATTCTAGCACACATCACAAAATTTGGACCGGTATCACAAAATCATAAGCCATCATGTTTCAATTCTTTTTCATGCTTCTACACATATGATCCTAACACATGCCGGTTCAACAGAAATTAAACAGTCCCTTGGGGAAAAAGAACACAGGCAATAAAACCCCACGAGAATATTTATGAGTTGGGTTTACTCAGACTTTACCCTATCACTCACAATCCATTTACCCCACCCCCAACAAAAAATAGATGTGATTGTCCCCAATGCATAAAAAAATAGTAAAAGTTAATGGATTGGGTGAAGCAAACATGTGGCGCATAGTGCCGAAGAATCATGAATAAACGGGTGGATCCGGTTTCCCGGAGACCGCTGAAACCATACTTGGGTCACCCTCAGAAGCGCCGACATGATCCATCATAGTAGTGCTCTCGGTCACTCTAACCGCACCATCGGTTGTGCTCACAAAGACCCTCACAACAGGCGGGACTTCTACAACTGGGGCAGAACTCGATGCCCCTGCAACAGTCTCACGCAGCCTGCCTCTACTGGCGCAACTCTTCATCTATAATCGAGGCCTTCCTAGCCTCCTTCTCCTACCTACGTTGTCTCTTTTGGGCTTTTTCCTCCTCAGTGCGACTAGAACGATGCCTCTTACCTTTTGTATGTGTAGGCTCAAGCCTCTCCTCGGTGGTCCCACTGAATAAAACATCCAGCACCGTATCATCAGCCAACGCAGTAGGTGCAGCCTGAGGCTCAACTGTAGGGGTGGCAAGAATGGCATCAACGTTAGCCCGGAGACTAGCTAACTCATCCTGAAAAGAGGATAGATCTATGGCCGGGGTTGGACGATCGAGGACTCGCAATTCAAAGACATCGAGGCGCTTATTTTTGGCCCGGACGTTCCGGTCCATCACGCCTTCCATCCTTCGCTCCATTCTAGTCTCGGACTCGGCTATCGACTTTTGCATCCAAGGTTGGATGTGGTGCAGCAGTGTAGCCATTTGATCCTCTAATTTCTGTACTCTGGCCAACGGGACAACAACGGCTCCTAACGGTGGTGTGGACCTAGATGAGATAGGAGCCCTACTAGCAGCATGGGAAGAAGAGGCTGGGACAGTATCAGTGTGCTCTGAAATAATGGGGTCACCGCCCTGTGCCTTCCCCACCGTGTTTGCAAGATCTGTGCCCAAGGGAGGTGCCTCAACTTGGGGCTCTCTGCGAGGTGCTGCCATATTTGCCTCATCACGAATGAGGCCTATATCCAAAGTCCCAGTAGGGTGGACTAACCTATCACAATGCCAGATCGGCACTCCAGAGTCCCTGCACAAATGGAAAATCAAACATGGAATGGGGTAAGTAATGGAGGTCTTGAATGCCCTCTCGTGAATTTCTACCAGCAGCATGCGGGCAAAGTCAATCTCCTCTCCCACTACCAATGCTGCAACCATGATCGCTCTGTCCCATGTGAGTTGGTTGTCAGCTTTTGTCGGCGACACCCTGTTACACACCAACAACCAGAAGAACTTGGCCACAAAATTCAATGTGGCCTTTCGGATACCTAACCGTGGTGTGGTGATCCACTCTGCACGCTCTCCATCTGCAGCAATGTACTTAGCCAACCATAGTATAACAGCCTCTCACTGCTCAGCATTCCTCTGCAAATAACCGCTCCGCACGATGTCCCGTCTATAATCAAACTCGGCTGTGTTTAGTGACCAAGAGTGACTTGTGGTAGGACCATAGAGAAAGCGGCTGATGGTGGCATGTGATATGTCCACCGGACAACCCCGGACCATAGTGAAAGTGAGCAGATCTTGGGCTAAGGGCTTTGACTGCTTTGAGATCGAACCACAGAGAGTGGCAGCATAGGAGGCGTAGAACTCCTGCACAATCTCCTCTCTATAATTCCCTGGGTCTCGAGCTATCTAGTCACACTTGTGAAGGTTAAAAATCTGGTGGATGTCAGGGATAGTGTGCAAGGTCCCCGTGAGGACTCTGCGCTCCTCTGTAATAAGTCGGGCCATCTTCTCTTTGTAATTTATCATCTTGGCATCCCGATAAATCTGCCATTGGCCCTCAACACACAATCTGTTTGGCTCGCCGGCCACTGGGGTAGGATCCTCATTCCTTGGTGCTGGTGCTGACTCCAAGCTATTGGCCTCATCAGACGAGGCTTCTTGTTCATTCTGGCTAGACCCTGTTGCTGATTTAGCATTGGACCCCGCAACATGTGCAGTTTCGGAGCCTATAGCATGGCTAGGCTCTCAGCCCGAAGTATGGGCAGACTCGGAGCCTGTTGTAGAACCAGTCTTAGAGATGGAAGCAGAACCAGCCGGTGACCCGATTAGCATGTTCTCCTCATCAAACTGGGAGACAGTGACTACGTCGGTGACCACCCGCCGGGACATCTTCTGCGTAGCTCGAGGTGTTGTGGGGGATGTCCTCGTGGCTGGTGGAACTTTTGCTGGATCTTTTTCTGTGTCCGTGTCTTCATCGATTAACCTGAAACTTGGAGCAACATATTTTGACTTGCCCTGCTTTGAGTAGGTGACAAGCTTCTTGGGTGCCATCGTACCTTTGGAAGTGATATTAGTGCCAAAACTAACTATAAACACATTCGACAAAATTTTAGAACTAAACACGAACAGTAACAAAGACTTAAAAAAAAAATCAGATAGTGGATACAGTGATCATCCACGGAGGGGACTTACGGTCCGTAGACTGATCTACGGTCAGTGGAACCCTTCCGTGGAACAAAGGACCAAAATCATTGGTCGCAGATGGAAACCACGGATGTGCAGAACGGTCCGTAGATCAAACTATGGAGCGTAGTCCACCTCCGTGGTTTCACACTTGTAAAAATTTTAAGTGCATCCAACCACGGACCTGATCTACGGTCCGTAGATTAATCTACGGTTCATAGGCGGGGTCTCGTGGATGTGGTCTGTGCCAAGTTTCAGACATGGTAAAATTTCAAGCCCACCTCTTTGACCATTTTCAACAATATCCTAGTCTAACCATGCATTTCAACATTTAATCATGCAAGTTTGTCATTCTCAGGATTCCGATTAATCATTTTAACAAGTATTGAAGACAACTTTGGAGCCCTAAGTTAAAACTTACATTTAGACTTATAATCTCATATGACAAGGCAAAACAATCACTTATCTATCGTTCCAAGGGTATTGTAACTTACAATTTTAGCATGAAATTTCATCTAACAATTACTCAAGGTCAAGACCCAATCCCTGACTTCCTATAATCTAACAATGAATCGAAATTCAAAGTGAGGAGAAAGTCTATTACCTTATAGCAACGGGAATGGGGTGATTGTGTGAAGATAGATGCTTTCAAGGCCAAAAACCACTTCTTCATTACTAACCCAAACACCAGACCCTTTTAGTGGAATATGGAATGAGTAGTATTCCGAATGGAAAGGAATCGTGGGGATTATGGGGGAATGGAAAGGCTGATTTTATGGTGGAGTTATGGAGTGATATAGGGAAGTTGAAGTGTTTGAAACGGTTGGAGAGTGAATGGAGGGAAGTGGAAATGATTTCAAATTAGGGGAATTTTAAATAAGGGGGTCCAGGTCGGGTCAGACAGAATTAGGGCTTTGGACCCACGATACCCCATCTACGGTCCGTGGGTCGACCTACGGTCTGTAGATTGGGATCGTAGATCACTCTTTTACTTGGGAAAATTTGGGGACTTACCTGGGATCTACGGACAACATCCACGGTCCGTGGATGGATTGACAGACCGTCGATGGGGTCCATAGACCTCTGCACCAAACCATTTTCTGCAGATTTTTCATAGCGTGCCTGCACATGTAGCAACCATTAGGTTATTCTTTTTTTTAAATATTTTCTGGACACTTTTTAGACACGGACCCTATGCTAATTCTAGGCAACACTAAAAAAAAACTAAAACACCTATCTAAATTACTATAGAGGATCAACTGAACACAGAAACTGCTAGATGGAAAACAAAAACCTATTGTTTGCTAGATTGTACATCTTGGTTTGCCTCCCAAGCAGCGCTTGATTTAACGTCGCGGCATGACGCAGGCCTCTTGATTACTCAGACTTCATCAAGATGATAGGCCTCCACACCTTTTTGCACACTTTCTGCGTTTTCCAGATAGATCTTGATCCTTTGCCCATTACCCATGAACCTTGTTCCATCACTATTCTCAAGCTCAACCGCTCCATGAGGAAGAACTTTTGTGAGAAAAAATGGTCCGGTCCATTTGGATTTGAGTTTCCCCAGAAACAAGCACAACCTAGAGTTGAATAGAAGCACAAGATCACCCACAACAAATTCTCTCTTTTCAATTCTTTGATCATGATACCTCTTCATCTTCTCTTTGTACATGGCTGAACTTTCATAAGCTTTTAGGCGAAACTCATCAAGCATATTCAAGTCATTCATTATTTGATTAGATGCGGTGCCCCAATCCAAATTTAGCTTCTTCATCGACCACAAAGCCTTATGATCTAGCTCTACCGGTAAATGGCAAGATTTCTCGTATACTAGTTGGTAAGGAGACATACCTATGGGAGTCTTGTATGCAGTGCGATAGGCCCACAGAGCTTCATCAAGCTTCCTTGACCAATCTGTTCTATTGGCATTCACAGTCTTCGCCAAAATCTGTTTAATCTCTCTGTTGGACACTTCAACTTGCCCACTAGTGTGTGGATGGTAAGGAGTGGCTACATTGTGGCGGACACCATATTTCTCAAGTAGCGCCTTGAACAACTTATTACAAAAGTGGGAACCTCCATCGCTGATAATCGCTCTCGGTGTACCAAATCTGGAGAATATATTCTTTTCCAAGAATGCGGTGACACTTTTACCTTCATTATTGGGGATCACAACTGCTTCCACCCACTTTGATACATAATCAACCGCAACAAGAATATACTTCATCCCGTGTGAACTCACAAATGGACCCATAAAATTAATGCCCCATACATCAAACAACTTTATCACCAATATAGGATTCATAGGAAGCTCTTGCCTCTTTGAAATCCCTCCTTCTCTTTGGCAACGATAACAAGACTTGGCAAAATCATGAGCATCTTGGTGGATAGTAGGCCAGTAGTATCCACACTGCAAAATCTTATGTGCAGTTCGAATACCACTATGATTCCCACCAACAGGCGATGAATGACATGCTTCAATTACACTCAACATCTCAATTTCGGGCACATAGCGACGAATAATCCCATCAGCACAACTACGATACAAGTAAGGCTCATCCCAAAAGAATTTCTTCACATCATGCATAAAATTTTTCCTTTGGTGAAAAGACAAATCCGGGGGCACAATATCGCTTGCCAAATAATTAGCAAAGTATGCGAACCAAGGAATCAGAATGAGAAGCAACCAATACCTGTTCATCTAGAAAAGCATCATTAATTTCAGCCCTATCACCAAGCTTTAGCATAGCCTCTTCCTCTAATCTGGACAAATGATCGGCAACTTGATTTTCGGTCCCCTTTCTATCTTTTACCACAAAATCAAACTCTTGCAGCAATAATACCCATCTAATCAACCTCGGCTTTGCATCCTTCTTTGCCATCAAATATCTCAATGCAGAATGGTCAATATGCACTATGACCTTGGTACCAAGCAAGTAGGATCGAAATTTCTCAAATGCGAAAACTACCGCAAGAAGCTCTTGTTCAGTCACAATATAATTCTTATGGGCCACATTTAGAGCCTTGCTAGCATAGTAAATAGGGTGAAGAATTTTCTCTCACTTCTGTCCCAATACTACACCAAGCGCCACTCCACTCGCATCGCACATTACCTCAAACGGTTGTCCCCAATCTGATGAAATAATGATAGGTGCAGTAACCAACTTCTCCTTCAACTCTCCAAATGCTCTCATACAACCATCATCAAAATCAAACTTATACTCCTTTTCGAGTAGTTAGCACAATGGTGGTGGAAGCTTTTCAATTACCTCAACTTTTGCTTTATCTACCTCAATGCCCTTCTCTGAA
This sequence comes from Solanum chiquidenum, assembly GCA_029582725.1. NCBI lineage: Eukaryota > Viridiplantae > Streptophyta > Magnoliopsida > Solanales > Solanaceae > Solanum > Solanum chiquidenum. The sequence continues at coordinate 8,221 of JAJOOS010016461.1, forward strand.
ATTCGATGACCTAGAACTATCCCTTCTTTCACCATAAAGTGGCACTTTTCCCAATTTAGCACCAGATTGCAGTCTTCACACCTTTTTAGCACCTCAGCTAAATGATCCAGACATCGATCAAAAGAGTCACCTACCAGAGAGAAATCATCCATGAATACTTCAATAGTGTCCTCCACCATATAAGAGAATATTGACATCATACAACGCTGGAAGGTTGCTGGAGCATTGCACAACCCAAAGGGCTTTCGTTTGAAGGCGAAAGTCCCATAGGGGCAAGTGAATGTGGTCTTCTCTTGGTTCTCTGGAGCTATAGAAATCTGATTGTAGCCAGAATAACCATCAAGAAAACAATACCAACCCTTACCAGCAAGTCTATCCAACATCTGGTCCATGAATGGCATAGGGAAATGGTCATTTTCTTTCCAAGCATTAAGCTTCCGATAGTCCATGTAGACTCTCCATCCAGTCACGGGCCGCATCGGAACAAGCTCGTTTCTTTCATTAGGCACCACAGTAATCCCACCTTTCTTGGGCACACATTAAACAGGGCATACCCAACTACTATCTGCAATGGGATAGATAATTCCAACATTCAACCACCTCTTGCATAGGTGGATTCAATATTCTTTGGTGCTCAATACTAGGTTTGTGATCTGGCATGAGTTGGATTTTGTGGGAACAAATACCAGGAGGAATCCCAATAATATCCGTAATAGTCCACCCAATAGCTCGCCTGAACCTCTTTAACACAGTCACCAAGCACTCTACTTGCCTTGCATCTAGATCTGCCGCAATGATGACCGGTAAAGTATTATCTCTGCCCAAGAATACATACCTCAAATGTGGTGGTAGAGCCTTAAGCTCTAATTTCGGTTCCTCTACAATAGATGGTCTCGCTGGTGGAGACTCACAATTCTTCATGTCTAATTCATACATCTTTTGTTTTGATCGATATTCACACTTGTCTAGTGCAGCTACCAACACATCATACTCTTCAATACCATCACTATCAAAATTCATCATAACTGCTACTAGTGCCTCAACACCGAGTCATTCTTCAATTTGCACTTCTGTTCCACTTTCGACTATATAAGTTATAGCAGATATCGTTTGGAGCTCACCATTTTGCTTCATGGACCTACAAATATTAAAAGTTGCTTCTTCATTGTTTAGTCTGAACTTCATCTGTCCCTTTTCCATATCAACCAATGCACGTCCTGTGGCAAGGAATGGTCTCCCAAAGATGATGGAAACATCAAAATCAACCTCACAGTCAAGAATCACAAAATATATTGTGAAGATGAATGATTCCACTTTTACTAACACATCATGGAGTACAACAATGGGCCTTTTCACGGTTCGATCAGCCATAAGTAACCGCATCGAAGTAGGCTTAGGATCCCCTAGACCCAACTTCTTATAAATAGACAATGTCATGAGGTTGATGCTAGCACCAAGGTCACACAATGCCTTAGCAAAGTGTAACAACCTATAGTACATGGGATCGTGAAAGCGCCAGGATCTGCCTTCTTTTGCACAAGAGATCTTATAGCAATAACACTACAGTGCTGCAATATATCATCATCTTCAAAACTCACAAACCTTTTCTTAGTCACCATATCTTTCATAAACTTCGCATACCCAGGCATTTGCTCCAAAGATTCTATCAAAGGAACATTGATGGAAAGCTGATTTAACATAGTTATAAACCTGCGATATTTACCATCTTCAGTCTTCTTCACTAACCTCTATGGAAAAGGTGGTGGAGGTCTAGGTATGGGGACCACTTTCTGAGATATCTCCTCTTCTTTCACTGTCGCATTCTCAGACCCTTCTCGAACCTCTACCACATCATCTTCTTTTCTAATCTCAACATCCACCACAGACGACATAGGTGGATCTATGGTTTGCTTACCCCCTCGAGTAGTAACTGCCATACAATGACCATCATTATTTGGATTCTGGATGGTGTTTCTAGGAAGAGTGTCAGGTTGACGTGGGTTCACTGTAGTAGACAACTGAGTCATCTACTGCTCTAGATGCTTTATTGACACTGCATGGGCATCAACCTTTTGACCAATACCAGACAAGTCGTTTCTCATCTCCTTCACATTCTCATCAGTTGCATCAAACCTTCTCATCATTTTATGCATCATATTTTCAATACGCGCCATATTGCCTCCAACTTCCCTAGTACTAGGTTCCCAATTTTGAGGAGGAACATAAGGTCCAACCCGATCGTTTCTGTTGCTATAGTGGTTCCGGTTGTAGTTGTTGTCACGATTGAAGTTCCCATCCCGGACATATTGACCCTCTCGGTTGTAATTGCTATAGTTCAAGCCTTGGTTTCCTTGACCTTGGCGCCAATTTTTTGTGTTGGATCCTTGGGTGTTTTGTCGGAAACCCCCCGTATGATCATTCACCTCATAAGCATCCTCTTCATAGTAACACTCTTCAACTGTTGGTGGCATTCTAGTCAAGTAGTTCACAACATTTACCTTCTCTGCATCTTCAATAACAACCCCAACTCGGTCCTCATCTGAGCCATCTCCTCACGAATCTCCTCTGCAAACTGGTTGTTTGTAGCATGAACGACAAATGTGTTTCTCCTAGTATCCGACCTCCTAGTGCTCCATGCTTTATTGTTGCGAGAGATCTTCTCTAGTTTTTCTGTGATTTGAGCATATGTGCACTTACCATATGATCCTCCAGCAATAGTATCAATCACTGCTTTATTGTAGTCATCCTAACCTCGATATAAATATTCCTTCAGTGACTCATCATCAATACGGTGATTCGGAACACCTCTTACAAATGCAGTGAACCTGTCCCAAGAGCTACTCACAGACTCTCCTGGTAATGCCACAAAATTGTTGACACTATCTTTGTGTTTGAGCTTCTTGGACACTGGATAATATCTTTCTAAGAAAACATCTTTCAGTTGCTCCCATGTATAGATTGAGTTATACGGGAGCTCAGTGAACCATACAACCACATCGCCTGTCGGTGATAGAGGGA
>JAJOOS010016462.1:0-10084 GCA_029582725.1 Solanum chiquidenum
AACTCCGGTGTTCATGCAAACAAAGAAAAGGGGAAAAGAAGTTAGAGGAGAAATCCGATTCTTGAATAATGTCTAAAAGAGGATAATAATCATTCAAAATTTTTGTTAATCATCCCTAAAAACATATTACATTCTCATCTATACCAAAAACGAAATATACAAAACAAACCTATAAATATAACTATAAAGGTAATACAACGGAAAGGCGAGTAGGATTATCGTTTCACTGTTATTATATCAAATCATGGTTCAAGATCATAGTTGAGCATGTATTAATAAATATAAGTTTCTGTATGTTCTAACACATCTAATTCTAAACCAAAAGAATGGGGTAATTCTAAATTTAGCAGAACATAGAGTTGTACTCTATTTACACATTATAATCAGATTTTCAACAATCTAAAGGGAGATTATTATATCACAGCAGTACCCAAAATCTATAAAGTTCATTGTAATATAACTACAGACATGTCAGAAGTGAGAAGGATTTGATTTTACCTTGTGTGGTGCAGTGAACTGATCGTCTTCGATCAAGGATCTATTCTCGTTTCTCCAACAAAATCAAGCAAAACAGAAAGTAAAGTTGAAGATATTGAAATGTATAAGAGTGGTGTTCTTTTGAGAGTTCAAGTCTTTTCGTGATTTATTTTGTGAGCCAACACTCTCTTTCTCAAAGCCAAAAAATCCCCCCTTCAAAGGCTAACAGAAGCAAATATTTATAGAATAGGCTTTAAGATTTCGATTTTCATTTGGGCGGGATTTCATCTTTGATTTTTTTTGAATTCATGGTCAAAGAGATTCGTTTGAAATCAAACGTTGAGTTTTTGGATGGATGTGTCCTTCACGTGATTGAGATAAGGAAACAAACATAGAGACAGAAACTAAACATGAGAAAGGAATGGACAGTTTCTGTTCATGGTTGATACTTTTTTGTTTTGCTGAAATAAGAAGGAGGCGTGGGAATGAACTGTTGTTTGAGAATTTCGAATTAGGATTGAAGGTGTGAATGATATTTTTGGATTATTGATAAATTATATGGGCTGGCTGAACATTTGGATTAATGGGTAGATGGGCTGCTCGTTTGGGCCAAGAATTGGTATAAATCTGATGGCATTTTCCCTCTTTAATTAATTCTTTTGAGCTCCTAATTTAATAATCAATATAATATATACTATATAAATTTTTAGTAAGTAAGAAACTTTAAATAAAGTAACGACATACTATTTTAAACAAGACGACAGTAAAGTAATAATAGTAATATCGATAATAAAAATATAATTTTAAATAGTGAATATGATAATCATAAAGATAATAAAAGTTAAAATAATTACGATAATAGCAATAGTGATAAATGGAAAATAATAGTGAATTATAAAGTATTCGACTTATTAGCAATTTAAAAGCTTAGCGAAATAAATTAAAGGAAAGGAGGGACAAAATTTGGTGTCAACACCTTGCCCCTCTTTGACCGGAGACGATGAAAGAGTTTACGGGCAAAGAAGTTGACTTAGAAACCAATTTTGTCTCGACCAACAAATATGGGTAGGAAAAAAAATGAGAAGAGTGACACTAAATGATTTTTTGCCTCAAGAAGTCACAAAATTAGTTAATTGAGTTGAGATGTAAAGGCGGTTATGAAAGAAAGGTTTGGATAACCTACATATCACGAAGCAGAAATGAGTTTGAGAGTAGATCCTTGACCTTTGCTAGCGAGTTTGATATTCCTTTTCAGCAAATTTGCCCCAGTTCACTGCCAAGAGAGAGTTCCACGTTGTGATGCGTCTTTAGTTGTTTTAGACTGTTTTTCCTGAAACTTATGTTAAAACTGTTATTGAAGTAAGATATGAAACTAAAGTGTAAGAATGTATAAATAAATAAAATTGTAATATATATGTATTAAATTAGGATGAAGTCGTGTGACTTATGAAAGGCGTGTGGCCAAATGTTGTCTCAAGTTGTCTTTAGAAACTTGGTAAATAACTATATCTCTGATTGTCTACAGAGGCTTGATGTTGAGAGCCGTCTGGCTTATGACGATGAGGTCGTATGGCCAATTAGCATCTCCGTTTGTCTTCGAAGACATAATGGCATATGACGTCTCTGGTTGTTTTCAGAGACTTGATGATGAATAATGTCTGTAAAGTTCAAGGTAAAGTCATTAAAGTAGATAAAGTAGATTAAAGTAATTGGTAAAGTAGGGAGTAAAGTAAATGTGTAGACGTATGGCTTATGCAAATGGTGTAGATAATGTCTCTGGTTGTCTTAAGAGACTTGAATGATAAATAAAGCCATCGGTTGTCTTCGGGGACTTAAATGAGGCCTCCGGTTGTCTTCGGGGTCCCAATGGTAAATTTTGTAGAATATCCTCCGATTGTCTATGGGGACTAGAATGATGAATGAGGCCTCCAGTTGTCTTCGGGGTCTCGATGATAAGTGATGTCTAAATGTCCTCCGACTGCCTACGGGGATTAGTTGTCATGATGCCTCCGGTTGTCTTCGGGGTTTGATGAAGTGATGCCTCCAGTTGTTTTCGGGGCTTGATAAAGCGACGCCTCCGGTTGTTTTCGGGGGCTAGATGTCGATTGTTGTAAGTTCTTGTAAAATTGTAGAGTAAAATTATTAATAAAGTCATAATAAATTAAAATAAATATAAGTAAGAAATAAAGTCATGTGACTTATGCCGGAGGAGTCGTGGGGCCAAATGATGTCTTCAATTATCTTTGAAGGCCTTTGTTGATTCATTAGTGAAGTTGTTCGTTGTTGTTGATGTCGATGATTGTAATTGGTTGAAAGCCGCCTCTAATCTTTGATATGCAATTTGGTGGATTGAGTGGCGCCTGTAATGGACTTGATTCTTATTCAATAAATCAAGGGGATTTTATCTGCAAATTTTGGGTAAAGACGTTAGTAAAAATATAAATTCATGATGAAGTAAAAGAAATAAAGCATGAGATAAAGTGACAGGTGGGGTCATTTGGCTTATTCAGGCGAGGTCCTGGAGGCAAATGGTGACTTTAATGTAATCCCATAGTGACTTCTTGTATCTTTGTTGTTCCTGCACCCAAAGAAAAATTCTTAGTTGGGAGGGGGTGTTGATTCGCGTTGACTCGAAGCTTGACTTTGTTGGCCCTCCGTCCATCTTGTTTGTTCAGACCTTGTGATCTCCGTTTGAGACTTGGCAGATAAACAATAAAAAATATGTCTTATAAAATAAGAATAAAAAATATCATTTGAAAGAGATATTTGTTAGTGTGTAGAAGAATATGCAAGTATATGTTTATAAGTTGTAAAAAAGTAATTTCTACCAACTCTTAGATTGTGAACAAAATGAACGTCCTTTGTCTGTTATACTTCTTGTCAGGTAGCAGCCTATAGCTTCACAATATCCGGTCATTCCTTGACCATATTTTCCAAAATCTTCCCCAGTGTCGATTTTAGAAAAGTATGCTAAATTTATGTTCTGATGAGACCGAACCTTATATAGGTTGCCTACGTATCTCGCAAAGAGAATCAGGTCAGAACGTAGTTCAAATTACATAAAAATGATTTGGAATTTTCTAATAAAGGGACCGAATCTGATTTGGATTGCCTACATATTCCACCAAGGAAATCAGGCCATGTGTAGTTCAAAATTACATAAATAGTAAAAGAATTTGAATTTCTAGCCTAATGTGACTGAACCGTATGTGGGTGACCTACGTATCCCGCCGAGGGAATCAAGTCAGGCGTAGTTATCCTTTTACAAATAAGGAGATTTAAAACTGTTCTATAGTAAAACCGAACCCTATGTGGGCTGCGTACGTATCCTACCAAAGGAATCAGGTCAAAACGTAGTTCGTAAATTACATGAAAGGTAGAAGTTACATTCAAAATCCATCTAAAGTCGCCCTTTGTTGTAGTATATTGACTTCTTTTGAATGAAAAATTTCATGCTCGAATATTTTCATGTTGTCATGTTTCTTGGTCGATTGTTCAATTGTAGGTTATCTTCCCATCTTCCAAAAATGTTGTTTGGCTTTCGAACTTTGTTCATTTGTTTCATTATGTCACAATCATAAAGTTGGCAGATTTAATTTGAAAATTAATATATTAAAAAAATTTAGAAGTAATAAGTAAAAGGCGATTAAGAAAAATAGGAAATGCATTCATAGATTTTGCAATTAAACTTTCAAAAAAATGAGGCAAAACAACATAAAGTTTTAAAGCACGATTTAAGCCTCGACTTTTAAAACCGTGCTACTTCAAAAGTGTTACTACTTGTTCAATCTACCAAGACTCCCGGCGAAACTAGGACGAAGTACAAGTCCAATTCTTCAGAGCCTCATCTGGTTCAGCACCCTAAATGGTCGGTGTCTCGGTGTTGTAGAGAGGCGCGTAAAATATTGTAGCAGTAACCTCTATCAATTCTTGTTCATGGGTTGTCATGACAGAAACATCAAAGGCCAATAAGGTATCTTTTTCCACCTTCCCAATGGACACAATACTTCCTTTCACATCCAAGTCTTCCTCGATAGTTATCATGTTCACATTAGCATTTTCATGTTTAGGCAGAGGGTTATTGTTCACGTTGGGCTGAGGTCCAGTAATTTGGATTGCTCCTTCTTTAATCAAAGCTTCAATCTTATTTTTGAGACCATAGCAATCTTCAGTGTTGTGTCCAACTACTCCAGAATGATAGGCACAACGCTTGGAACCGTCAAACCATTTTGGAATGGGATCAGGAATTTTCCCTTCAATCGGTTGTATCATACCTGCTGTTTTCAACCTCTCAAACAACTGAGCCAATGGTTCGGCTATTTTGGTATAGTTGCGAGTGGTTTTGATTTCATGATTTGGACGAGGTCTAGGTGTGGCATATGGTCGATTTTGAAAAGTTGAAGCTTGGACTGGCTGGTATGAATGTGGTTTATTGTAAGTAGGAGCTCGAGGTTGATAGTAGTTTGCCTGGGTATTGTAGACATGGTAAGGAGTTGATGGAGAATGGTAGAGACTAGGTGAGGCTTCACCAAATTGGTAAGGGTAAATGGGTTGATGTGGATGATTTAGGTAGGGAGGAACTTGACCTGGTATACGTCCTTGGTCAATCGTGATAGCAGATACATCTTCTTTCTTCTTTTTGTTCCCATTGATAGAACCATATTGAATTGCTTTTCTTACAGCATGCAAGGCTGTAAAGTCTTGGATTCTTCCTGATTTGATCCCTTCTTCCAAGATTTCTCCCATTCTAATGATTTCTGTGAACTTTTGTCCTATCATGGTTATCATTTTCTCATAGTAAAGATTGTTATCTTATGATTCAATGAAGGTAGCAGTCATTTCACTTTCACTCATCGGTGGTTGAACTCTAACTGTTTCTGACCTCCAACGTAGAGCATACTCACGAAATGTCTAAGTAGACTTCTTCTTTAACTTAGTGAGGTAGAACCTATATGGTATGATGTCGGTATTGAACTTGAATCGATCCATAAAGTCTTGTGCCATATCACTCCAACCACGCCATTTATGGAGATCTTGTTGTGTATACCAAGAAAGAGCTTCACCAGATAAACTTCTTATGAACAACTTCATTCTGACCCTCTCGTCTCTCCCCACTTCTATCAGTTTGTCACAATATGCCCTTAGATGTATATGAGGGTCACCAATTCCATTGAATATATCAAACTTTGGCGGTTTGTACCCTACAGGCATATCAATGTCAGGTTGCACACATAGATCCTCATATTCTAGGCTTTTGTTTCCCCTAGTAGTTTGGAGGTTTTTCATTGCTTCCTTAAGATCGCGAATTTCTCTAGCTAACACATCATCAGTCTTTGCCTTGACATCCTTCTCCATTTCCTCATACTGATCTACGTCGGGGTGAAACTTGACCGATATTGGGTTGGTAAAGGCTTGGGTTTCCACCGCATATACCGGAGGAACATGTTGCACATAAAGAGTGGCAATATGTGCCCCTTGTATATGCTGAGCTGGATAAGTTTGGACAATGGGCATATTTTGGATTGGAGGTGGTGGATTTGATGGGTTTACATGATTGGTTATAGGTAGTGGATAAGTGTTGGTGGGTAGAGAAACATGAGGAGTATGAGTTGGAGGTTGGTTTTGTGGGTTGACAAGTGCTGGATTAGGAGGAGTAGCATAGGTAATGTATGTAGGTGGTTGACTTTGTGGAGGAGTGTAGACGGGTGGAAAATTTGATGAATTTGCGGGGGTAGTTGGAGGAAGGTTATTGTTGGTAGGTGGAGGTTGAAAGTGTTCAGGAACTGGTGAATCAAGTGATGGAAAACGAGGTGGGTTTGGTGCAGTACTCCTAGGTTCAGGAAGTGGACTTTGGAGTGTGATGGATAAGTTGGTCAAGTCTCTAACCCGAATTAGTTCACTACGTAAATCCTCAATCTCTTGAGTCAAACGGGCAATGTGTTCATCATGTTGAATAGTAGTTCTATCTTCGTAAGTGTCGGGAGAGTCATTAAGAACCATGATATGCCCTGGACCAATTGGATCAGATGCGGTTGGATTAGTCATAGAAAATTTTCTTCCTTGAATAGCCCAACTACGCCGAGGTAATGTCGATGACTTGGACCTTGTGAAGTAAGGATGGTCGTCCAGCTCGATTGTCAACATGAATCAACTTGTGTAGGAAAAAATAAAAATAAAAATAATAAGACATAAATAATGTTAGTTTTAAATGAAAAAGTAAAGTCATGTTCACATAATTCAAATAATCACGTAGCATGCAAGTTATCAAGTAGAGTCAAATAAGTTGTAAGAATAACATGTAAACAAGTCATCAAGTAAAGTCAAATTGAACATGTAAACGTGTCCTAATATGCTTGTGACCTCTTTGTGCCAGAGGTTGGCCTAACGTCAAATTAAGAAGTATATTTGCCATAATATGTCATCCCACTGCTCTTGATTAATTAAACAATTTTATTTCTCCAAAAATAAAGTACTAGATAATAAAATTATTTATTACATGTCTAATAAATACAACGTAAAGTATTTCCTAAAGTAAAAGAAATTCTAGTATGTCCGTCCTTCTTGGTTCCTTTTGGTGATATAACCACTTATTGTATTTCATCGTCAAGTCTTTGTATCTATCACATAAAGGTTAGTCATACCATCCCTAAAGTTTAATTAATAAGAGCAAATGGTCCATATTTAGGCATAAATATTTTTTAAATATGCACACAAATAATGATAGGTCGTCACTTGGGGTCGGAAACCCACTTGAACAAGGTAAAGTCGACTAATGGATTTAATACACCAAGGGTATAAAGCCTCTTAGGTCGTGAAATGATGTATGCTCCTTGTAAAGTGTGTTGGTTTAGCTTTACTCTAGGTAAACTAGGAGTGAGTTTTACTAGACACAAGGTTCTCGAGTGGACTACTCGAGTGAGAAGGCTACGCGGTCACACGGAAAAAGATTCGGACATCCCGCGCATATGCCAACTCTCCTAAATTTTGAAATTTTGAAAGAAATTTGCGGGTGTGCGCAAAACACACCTCGTGTGTACGTGTGATAGTGTGAATTTCCAAGAAGTAGAGAAATATGAATGGAATGACAGTTAAGAAAAGCAGTACCACATAAACATTTATAGCAAACAAACAATTTATAGTAGGTAAACATAATGTATAGCTAATGAATAATTTTTTATCATGTGAAAATAATTCAAAGCAAACGAACAATCAGTTGCAAGTAAAAACAGTTTACAACAAATAATATAATTAAAGTAAGCACATAAAAGCCTAATTACACTAAATTTGTTGTGGTTGGAACCTAATAAGTCCCCAGTGAAGTCGCCAAGCTATTATACCCTATTTTAATCGGGTCAAAATAGTGTACAATATTTGGGTGATTTCTAAAGTAATTAACTAAGTCAAGAAGTCGCCACCTAATTATTACGGTGAATTAGGGCACCTAAATTGATTAAAATCATGTCTAAAGTTAAACTTCATTTTAAGGCCTACTAAACATGAGATTCTAAGTAAGGGTTCAATTAATCTAAAGGAAGGGGTGAGACATTCTTTAAGATTCATTAAAAATGGTTAACCGGCAAACTTAATTAATTAATTAGGCTAAGTGTCAAAATAAAATATTAACATAAAAAATGGAGTGTTTGGATGAAAATAGTTTAAAAGAAAAGTATAGAATCGTATTAAAAAATAGCTTACATGAACAAATTCAAGTTTAGATAAAATAATCTTTATTTTGTCAAATCCATGTAAACAAAGTTACTACCAAGAAAACTTAAAAGTTTGAAACAAAGATACTAAAATAAAATCATTTTGACTCGAATCATAGATTTAAAAACTTCAATTTTTAGAATGTTTAACACTAAAAGGCTTAGAGTATAGACTCGTCTTGACCAAAAGAAATAATTTCATACCATGAAAATCACATTATTAAACCCAAGGTGTTTAAAAGTGTTCTAAAGTTGATAAAAAGAATTTGAGTACATTATCAAATCAACAAAAATAATAATAATATTAGTAAAAAAAAGAAGCCATCAGGTAACTATTAAAGCACTAAATATGGGTATTGTATTATATGTGAGAAAGTAGTTACTGTTATAGTTAGAAGAAGAGCCTAAATTGCTATAATTCTATTATTAAACACATGTTTTAATAGGTAGCAAATAATTAAGGGTTAGTTTTAAATCACACAAGCAAGCAAATGTAGATAGAATAAGTCATCATAATGCATCAAAACAATGAAACATTTTGCCGAGTTTCGACAACTCTTGAGCAATTTGAACACGGAAGAAAGCTATAATGGACAGCTTGCATTCTTGGAATTTTTCCTCTCTCCTCCTCTGTTCAGATGTATTTTAGGAGGGAGCGAGAGGAACGGATGTCGAGGAATGGAGAGGAAATGCAGATTCACTGGTCTAGCAACGACATAAAGTCTTAAGTAGAACTCGTAGGACTCATCAACTCCGGTGTTCATGCAAACAAAGAAAAGGGGAAAAGAAGTTAGAGGAGAAATCCGATTCTTGAATAATGTCTAAAAGAGGATAATAATCATTCAAATTTTTTGTTAATCATCCCTAAAAACATATTACATTCTCATCTATACCAAAAACAAAATATACAAAACAAACCTATAAATATAACAATAAAGGTAATACAACGGAAAGGCGAGTAGGATTATCGTTTCACTGTTATTATATCAAATCATGGTTCAAGATCATAATTGAGCATGTATTAATAAATATAGGTTTCTGTATGTTCTAGCACATCTAATTCTAAACCAAAAGAATGGGGTAATTTTAAATCTAGCAGAACATAGAGTTGTACTCCATTTACACATTATAATCAAATTTTCAACAATCTAAAGGGAGATTATTATATCACAGCAGTACCCAAAATCTATAAAGTTCATTGTAATATAACTACAGACATGTCAGAAACGAGAAGGATTTGATTTTACCTTGTGTGGTGCAGTGAACTGAGTCGTCTTCGATCAAGGATCTATTCTCGTTTCTCCAACAAAATCAAGCAAAACAGAAAGTAAAGTTGCAAAAAACCCCCCCTTCAAAGGCTAACAGAAGCAAGTATTTATAAAATAGGCTTTAAGATTTTGATTTTCATTTGGGCGGGATTTCATCTTTGATTTTTTTTGAATTCATGGTCAAAGAGAGTCGTTTGAAATCAAACGTTGAGTTTTTGGATGGATGTGTCCTTCACATGATTGAGATAAGGAAACAAACATAGAGACAAAAACTAAACATGAGAAAGGAATGGACAGTTTCTGTTCATGGTTGATACTCTTTTGTTTTGCTGAAAATAGAAGGAGGCGTGGGAATGAGCTGTTGTTTGAGAATTTCGAATTAGGATTGAAGGTGTGAAGGGTATTTTTGGATTATTGATAAATTATATAGGCTGGCTGAACATTTGGATTAATGGGTAGATGGGCTGCTCGTTTGGGCCAAGAATTGGTATAAATCTGATGGCATTTTCCCTCTTTAATTAATTCTTTTGAGCTTCTAATTTAATAATCAATATAATATATACTATATAAATTTTTAGTAAGTAAGAAACTTGAAATAAAGTAACGACATACTATTTTAAACAAGACGACAGT
>JAJOOS010016464.1:0-12195 GCA_029582725.1 Solanum chiquidenum
CATAGAAACATATAATATAATGAAATATATTATAGAGGATTATTATAGAGGGTTCTGATTATAATTAGTTAGTTAAGATTGGATAAAGTCGTTTTAATCTTTTTTCTTTTGTGGGACTTGAATCTGTATGTATACTATGTGAAACTAGGCAACTAGAAGAGGAACCAGAGTATATTCAAACAGATATTAGAAGCTCTCTCAAAGAACTCCAACCCAAAGAAACATGAATGGAAGTATCAAGTATTTTACATCTGCGCGCGCTTAGCTTCAAAATCAGCTCTAGCTGCAGACTTGAATAAGAGTTGTATTTATTTGAACTTACAATGCCTTGACACTTTTTGCAGTTATGAAGTTGTATCATCAAGATCTATGTTTTTCTCCTTGATTATAAGACCAAAAACTTGATGCTAGAACAATTTAGGCCAGGAGGCTCGCGAACATGTGCCTGTAGTGAAATGGGATTCCGCATTTCCTGCCTCTTATTGGTTGTGCATACTATTCCATATAATCAGATTTCGGACAACTCATTCAATATCGGATCCAGCTTCTCCAGTCATCCCCTGCCATAGCATCTGCAGGATAATGGCCATTGAAAACTATGAAATTTTGCATATTCCAAAGTTTTGCTACAGTTGTAATCCGAGGGTACACTTGAGCCTCAGTGATGCTCCTCCAATCAAGAAGTCTGAGGTTGCTCACTTCAGTTGCTCTTCACTCTTTTCCATAACTGCAAAATCGATAGATCCCCAGAGATATTCATCTATAATCAGCACAACTCAAAAGGCTCGTGCTACTCAGAAGATGCTGAATTTTACAGATAAGGATGCCTCTAACATAATAATTAGTTAAGTCAACAGGGAACTGCTATGTACATGATCCTGGAGGTTTTGCATTAGAGATGCTTCAGAACAAACTAGACCTGAATCTTTTAATTCCTCATAACACTTGAGAGTTGAACTGAGATCAACCATGTCTTGGTAGCCCTTGAGCAAGATCTTGTACATGAAAAGATTAGGCATAAAACCAGTCTTTAACATATCTGCCTTTAGCATCATGACACAAGTTATGTGCCTGGCCTCGAAATGACGTTGTATCATCATGGCATAAGTGGATAAATCTGGATACAGACCATTGCGTCGTAGATCCACGAAAAACTTATTGGCTTTGAAATACTGCCCATCTTTGCATAGACCATGGATTAAGGCAGAATAAGTAACATTGTTAGGGAAAGAAAGAACACCATTACTGCAGTCTACTTCGACTCCTGTAGATCCAGAACTGCTTATTTTCAAGAAAAAATTGATTGCTTCACTAATCATTCCATTCTTGAGAAATCCATCAACCAAACAAGTAAAAGTCAAAGCGTTAGGAGCAACTTCAGCCTCCCCCATCTCCTTATGTAGCCTTAGAGCAGCTTTTGTGTTTCCTTTTTTGAAATGACCATCAATCAACGCTGTATAAGCAACCACATCAGGCTTCAAGCCTTTAATAATCATTTCAGTATAGACACCCATTGCAGCTTCTAGATCCCCTATCTTACCAAAACCATCTATCAATATAGAGAAAGTGACTACATTGGGCTGGACACCTTTCTCTATCATCTGAGAACACAATGCCAAAGCCTTCTCCATATTTCTATCCTTGCAATACCTATCAATCAGCTGATTATAAATCACAGAGTTCACGACCACCCCTGTTGCGTCCATTTTCAGCAAAAACCTCTCAGCTTCATCCACTTTCCCCAGCTTACAATAACCCTTTATCAGTGTACCATAAGTCACAACATCCGGAGAAATACCAAGCTTTTCCATCTCGGAATGCATCTCTAGTGCGGTTGACATATCATACCAATTGCAACAGCCATCAATCAGACAATTATAGATAAGTAAATTGGGACCTACCCCAAACTTTACCATACATGATAATAAATTTCTTGCTGTTATTACTTCACCCACTTTGCAAAGCGGGTCGATCAAGGTACCAAAAGTAACAACATTTGGAAGAATTCCATGCTTCAACATTTTTTGATAAAGTTGAAAGGCTCTTCCAGTATCAGCCTTCTTGCTATAGCCATCCATTAGAGTATTATAAGTGCAAAGATTAGGCATAACTCCCATCTCCCACATTTTGCTGAACATGCTTTCAGCTTCCTGTATCTTA
This sequence comes from Solanum chiquidenum, assembly GCA_029582725.1. Classification (NCBI taxonomy): domain Eukaryota; kingdom Viridiplantae; phylum Streptophyta; class Magnoliopsida; order Solanales; family Solanaceae; genus Solanum; species Solanum chiquidenum. The sequence goes on from JAJOOS010016464.1 coordinate 2,161, forward strand.
TTCTGATTGCAAAACCCACGTATCAGAGTGGTGTATGTCACAACATTTGTTTGAATCCCTTTCTCAACCATCTCATCATATAGTGTTTTAGCTTTCAAAATCTCACCTTTCAGACAGCATGCATCAATCAATACTCCATATGTCACTACACTAGGACATAACCCAAAGGATAGCATATCCCTATAAACATCCCACATGAATTCAAACTTACCCATTTCTACATACCCATGTAAAAGAGCATTACAAGCATGCAAAGGAGGTAACTTTCCCATCTTTTGGTACACCCAGTAAGCGTCATCAACAAAACCCATTTCAGATAACGCAATAATCAACACCCCAAACACATTACAGCTAGACCCAGAATCTATTTTACCAAGATCATTGAAAATTAAAGAACAAACCTTTCTGGGGTTGCTGTTTTTTCTAAGATTTTCAATGAGTCGTTTTATCAAACACCTGGCGTCAAGATACAATCTTGCTCGGGTTAAATAATGAATAATGGCTGAGTGTAATGTAAGATCCTTTGTTGGGTCTGTTCTTAAGATTGTTGAATTGAAAAGCCGCATGGCTTCGCTACAGGTCTTGGCATTGAGAATTGCGGCAGATGAAGAAGGGGAAGTTGAAAATGGCAACGCTACAATGGTTCTTGAAATGACTGGTGACTTTATGCGGAAAAGGGTTTTCACGTTCTGAGAAGAATACTTCGACATTGCTGATTCCATATCTACATCTCCATTACTTGTTCTGCTTTTAGTACTTCCTCTGCTAATGATGCTAGTCACTCTTTTAGACAATATTTGAAATGTGATGTATGTAATAAAATAATTAATCCTCTTATATTAAACAATGAAACAAACACCCTAAACAATTTTAAACTACAGTTTTCTCACTTCATCAAATTACACATTTTCTTTCTATTCATTCATCTCATAGTTCTAAACAACTAGAAGGTATAGAAAAACTTTTGAAATTCCAAATTCATGGGATTAGAGATAGGTTAGATATTTGGAGCGTGGACAACATGACCAATATTGGGTAAATCGAGAATAATGATGGGTATATCTCTTATACATGTAAACAAAATGGACTTTGAGTCTAACTCAACCAAAAAACTGTGAGAATTGCTCAAGAAAATGAAACACCTCAATATCCATCAACCAAATACAGGCTATTCTAACATGTTCATTTAAAGTAAGCTAAGCTCTCTCTTTATTTATACATGTACAAGTGATTCTGCTTAATTTTATTTTATTATAACCGTTTCAACTAATTCCAATAGGTGTCACCTCCCACTAGCAATAGGTATCAAGTCACCTAATGTTTTGAACCTTAAAGTTCTTAACCAACTTCATTGACCACCGGGCCTCCCGGGTGCTTAATAAAAACAGAAATGATTTTGCTTCTACTTATTCTTTTCTTGCGTGTGTTGCTAATTTAAATGTAAGGACATGGTCAAGTGAAGATTCATATAACCAACAACATGATGAAATTGAAGCATTGTTGCATTTGTAGTTGGATAATGTTGTGCTTATGACATCATCTTATGTTTTTACGGTTTGTACCTGGAAAAGTACATACACATGTTTTTGCTAATCAGAATCTTCTAACTATGATAATCAGTCTAAGTGTTTCTAATTCTGATCATCAGTGATCATGAAGTCAATCATCAAAAGTTCCCGTCCCCAGTGTCCACAACATTAGTGAATGATTTGTCACAGATAAGTTTGCTTCAGTCCAGATAATACCTGAATATGAGTTGATTATATTGTCTTTCATTGGATTTCGAATTGATTAGGTGATCCAAAGATAAGTATTTCGATTTTCTCCAACACGTGAAGCTGACGAAAAATGATTAGATTGGTGACTATATTTTGCATTGCTTTTGTTTTTGTTTGGTGCCAAAGAGGAATTTGTACTTTCAGAAGGAAAGCTGACTGACTTCTCCCTTCCTACCGTAAACAAACACATGTGATGATGTGATCATTCCAAATGGTCTCCATTGCTAAAAACTTGTGTGCTGTGAGAAGCTCTGGCCAAACTTTTTTCCGTGGTGATCATGACAATCATAACTACTAAACTCTGTTCTTGCTGATCACCAATATCTCAACTCGTTTGCTGTTATAGATGCATATAATCAATCTCCTTAGAGAACCTCCATCTTTGATAAGCGATGAGTATGAACATTAGTGGCTGAGAGTATTAGGGTTCTTCTTCTTCTTCAGATTTGCTACGAAGGGAAAGAAATTACAGTTACACAAAACGCAAATGGAATTAGAAAAACCACTTTAGTTTTCCTTTCTGCTAATCCTAAATTTCTTTCAAACAAATGCAGCACGCGGAACAAACAAACACATATAGCCAACTAGAGAATTTGGTATACCAAACTTCCTGTTGGATATAGCTCATGTATATAACAAACATAGTTTCGATAGAATGTTGAGAGTGCTCGTTGCCAGATTATACAGTAACTACTTCTTCCAAACTCTCTAGTGTCAATGGACACGGGTGAGAGCATTATTGTAAGTGAAAATGGTTGTAACAGAGATCATGTTATGACCAATGATGTGATGGATTTGAGCAGCGTGAGGGTTCTGCTTTGTGACACTGATGTTGAGAGTTGCCTGGAAGTGTTAGCCCTTCTAAAGAAATGTTGTTACCAGGGTAATATTTCTGCCAATACCTTATTCTATATGAAATCACAACGAAAATAAGCTGTTCAATTGCTTCCTAATTATCATTGGCACCCTATACTATAATGCAAAATTATATACCTTATTATTGTTGTTTCCTACATTGCTTTTCTAAATCATTCTGTTATATTGTCCATTTTGGGAAAGTATTAATTAGATTAGGTATGAAACTCCCATCACGACATGTTAAGTGGGATAATATTGAGCCACTTTTTCCCTTTCCTGTATTATGGAATGTCTGCATAAATAATAGTACACGATTAACCAAATTGATTCCCCTACGGGAACAGAGAAATTTCCTAATTAAAGCTTGTCATTAGATAAGTGACATGATTCAACAGCAACTAGCCTAGCTAGCTATAACATTAGGGAAAAGTCTCATCCTTGAGATTTGGAGAAAAGGATTTTTCGTTACTGTCTTGCTATCTCTTAAAACTTGAGAGGAGGACGTCATATAAATTCATGATTGTGAGTTCTTGTGTCAAGGAATCTTCACTCTATTTGCCTAAAAGAAGATTAATGCATCATTTTAAATGTTCGACTCAATGATCAAGAAATCTGGACTTGTTTTTCTTCTTCTTTCGTCTCTTTTACATTGAGATTTTTTTCACTATTTTTGCTTCTTGTTGCACAGTTACCCCAGTGTATTCAGCAGCTGATGCGTTAGATGCACTGAACTCTCACGGGCATTGTATAGACATCATACTTACTGAAGCCTCCCTTCTTATTTCCAATGGCGCAAAGATTTTCAATTTCATCAAGCCGGACATCAATTTAAAACACATTCCAGTGATCAGTAACCTCTTTTATTTCCATTTTATTTTTCTACTCAGAATAGTAGAGATCATGTACAAGGTATCCTTTCTTTTCGTCTAACGTCTCATTTCTTTTTGTGTGTGGAAGTGATGTTGGATGAAGACGAGATCCGTCTAGTCTTGAAGGTTTTGATGCTTGGAGCAACAGATTATCTTGTCAAACCATTGAGCAGTAATGAGCTAATGAAACTCTGGACTCACATAAGGCTCACAGTTAGTATATTAATGAGATTCTCTTAGTGATGTTAAATGTGTTATATTACTGTATTACTTGATAATATTATTACCAAGTCAAGGAAATTAACAATATAATGTTCTGTATTAGTAGTTTCTCAACATCTTCCACAATTGGTTGATTATAAAGAACACTGTCTGTTGCTTCTTGTTAATGCTTATTGTTTCTTGCTCTGAGTGAAGGTAACAGAGAGATGTAGATGGTGTCAACTAGGAATGTAAATAAGAAAAAAATGGTGTTATAAGCTATGTTGCTCAGACTTGTTAAAACTATTGTAATGTGTGTGTAACAGATCTTCCAACAACTATGCATTTATGCAGGATTCAGCATGAGTTTGAGGGTCCGAGCAACATAAGTTATAATATAAATGAAGAGCGATACAACTCATATATTCATACAGCTCATATATATATGCAAAACAATATCCAAGTAATTAAGGCAGTGAGTAGATGACCCCTGACTAGTCTTATTCACATGTATAAAAAACACTTCTAGAGCATTTTTTTTAAAATCTTACTATTTGTTTATTTGTTGAGTGAGCAGTAATTGCACAAGTTTTAATGAGAACTACAGTTGACAAAATGAAATCCATAGCTGACTTGTATAATACATGTGACTATACAGAAATATCTATTTTGTTTCCATCAAAAAATAACAATCATGTTTATGCCAATATCAACATATGCATACTATATACTTAATATTTTTATATATAACTATTTCATTTTTTTTCAAAAAAAAAAAAACAAGAATAAAATTCGTTGCAACAAGACGATAGAGAAGATATTTAGCTAAAAAAGAAACATATGGTTGACATGTGACAGTTGGAAAAAGAAAGTGGGGGAGACGTGTCAATAGAAGGAAAAAAGGACGGCTTTTTAGTTTTTTTCCAACAAAATTAAACCAATGAGAAAGCATATAGATATTTGTTGCCGCTCACGTGTCGGTTTTTAATCGTATAGTCCATTCCCTTTCATAAATCAACCTTTCTTTTTCACCATCGGTACCCACCGCAGACCCATTTTTAGAAGGGACGCCTCAATATTACTCTCCGGTGACACTTTTTATTTTTGAAGAGTCAAATTTTGATTGAGAATTTATGCATGAAATCTTTAATTATTTAAAATGAAATTTATATATTTTAAAACTACGTAATAAGTACTATAAGTCACAATAATTAATAATTCAAAATGTTTAAAAGATATGAGAAAAAAAATTTACGGTCAGGATAAACTTATTTGAATTTCAAAATTCAAAAAGTGTCACATAAAATAGGGACGGGATTATATTTTTTCATTCCCAATCCGAATTTAAAAATAAATTTGTATTTTTGTATGTTATTTTAATATATTAAGAAAAAAAATATTTTTTCATGTTTTATCTTGAATATGAATTTATTTTCACCACTATAGAATATGTTATAGTAATATTCTATAGCGGATGAGGCTACTCCTTTCTTAATCAAAATTTTTAAGTTCAAGTTTTGGATATGGATAAATTTTTGATAAAAAATGCTTCCCTCATAATGAGATCCTATGCGGTACAAATCTGGAATAGTCGGGCATTGGGTGGGGAGCGCTTCCCTCAAAATGGGATTCTTTGAACTAGTCGGAAACTCCAATGCGGATATCAAAACATATGAGAAACCAAAATTAAAATAATCACTTATTTTCTAAATTATTTTTAATTTTTGTTACTCAACAATCAATTAGTAAAAGTAATATGGTAAATAACAATGTTAATAAGTGAATCAAATTTGAATGTGACAAGTAAAAGTGAATATACATTATCTTATGCTTTCTAGTTAATTTAAATTAAACATTAGTAGTAAATAGTAATTAATGGATTCGAAACGCAATTATCCATCTCATTTTATACCTTCTTCCTTTTCTAACCCACCTTCCACTTACTATTCAGTTCTTCAATCTTGTGTCTTGTACACCGAGGCGGCGCACGTTAGCGTTCACCATTGTAGCTCAAAAGTGCCATTAAAATTAATTAAAATTTTATGTTATTTATAATGAAATAATTTAGGGCCATATAAATAATTAATAGGAATACGATATTAAATGACAAATCAATTGAAACAGAAAGATCATTTTGACAATTAATGCTATTACCCAGACGACACCAAATTCCACCTAAAAGACTAATCTTTTTTCTGACCGAACTCTGCTGTCTGCATGGACTTGATTATTGTTTAATAAGATAGGAGAACTCACTGAGTGGCAAAAAAATTACATTGCTACCGTGCACCGACTTTGCTAACGTGCGCGTGATCGGCCGGCAACGTTTTTTTTTTTTCTGGCGATAGTGGTATCCAATATCTTCCTATATTAGTGAAACAGAGTTGCCGGAGGATTACATGCTAAAGTGCGCCGATCGGTCCGTCAACGGGGATATTTTTACGTTTATTTTGATTGGTAATTCCGAGTTCCGACCGGTATATATCGGTCGGCGGCTGCTGGGGACTTGGTGAAACAGAAATGGCCGAAGTTTCTAGATTGATTGCTCTGCTTTCTTGTTGTACCGTGCTCAGCGTAACGGTTTGTTGTTAAATGAATTGGATTGGATGACTACGTGATCAGCAAGATGATGTTGTGCTGAACTGGCAGCCATAACTTTAATTATTGTCGTTTTTTATCTTAGTAGTGGAGCGGGAAGTAATAGTAATGGAAGTCATCCAATAATAGTTTTGGGAGAGGTAGGGTTGTATTAGAACCTAATTTTTTTGTGTGGTGGTTATTATGGAGAAGAATGACACTGTGAGGACAGGGGATTGGTTTATTGACAGGAGTAAAGTTAGGATTTTGCTGTGTGATAACGATGCCAAAAGCTCGGAGGAAGTTTTTATGATCTTGTGCAAATGTTCTTATCAAGGTAAAATATCCAATTCTTATGATTAATTCACATTTTGGTGTTTGTAGTTTCTGAATTGGTTTTTATGTGATAAAATTCAGATTGCTAATTGATATCATTTGCTTGAGCTTGCCTTCTTTTGTTAATGCATCTTTTGTTTGACAAATAGCCCCCTTTGAATTGCGTGAAAATAGGATACTTCAACTTCGGGGGTCAAAGAGTTTTAATCACCTTAGGCACTCTTCAGAGTATGATTTCTTTGACTTGAATTTAAGTTTGAAGCATGAGATTATTTTCCATGTATTTTGTTACTTCTCCTATCGGCTTGTCTTTTGTCATTTTAGGGGGAGTAAGTGTTAGTTCTATTCGAATCCAATGGGTCATCAACGTAGGAATGTGGTGCATTTTAGGTCTTAGCCAGTCAGTGCAATTGTTTACACATTGCATAGAGACAATTTCCAAAGGATATACTTAAAATTCTCAAATAATATATTTCTGGGATGAGTTATGTTTTAGAGCATAGTAAGCTTCACAAAGCGTTGGAGTTCTCCCATAAATTCTATTCGTTTTTGAATAATCTATGATCCATTATGATAGCAATAGAAGATTTCTCCTCTTTAACTTATTGCCGAGTTTTATTTTATTTGTTTATCTTGATAACGATGTGTCTCTGCTAGCTAGGTTGCACCTCAACTGATCACCTCTTATCAGCACAGCAAGTAGCTAGGTTGCTAGGCAGATGAGAAAAATTCACCTTGTGTCACCTTTGTTGGGATATGAAACTTGGTTTTCAAGGTTTTTACTCTAGATTTTTGTTTGAATATGGGGGAAGTTTAGTTTTGCAATTTGTTAGAGGTTCAATATCCAGAGTTCTTCTCCTCCCTTCCCTCCCAAAACCCGGAGAAAAACAATAAAAGAAATACATGGAGAAAAAGGAAAAATGTATAATGGAAGAAAGCCTTAAGAGGGAAAAATTGGGGATTAGGGGCGGCTGAGAGGAGTTGATGTTAGTAAGTTACTCTTGTTTTCTGATGTTAGTTCAATCTTCAGTTGCTTGCTACACAGTAGTACTAGACTCAGCTTTTTAATGATCCTATGACTAATTGTGATGATTGTTGCATTGCAGTGATATCAGTGAGGTCACCCAGACAGGTGATTGATGCATTGAATGCAGAAGGACCTCATATTGATCTCATCCTTTCAGAAGTTGACCTTCCTATGTCTAAAGGATTTAAGATGTTGAAGTACATTATGAGGGATAAGCAGTTGCGACGCATTCCAGTGATCAGTAAGCTTAAGTTTCTGTAAATTGCACACTACCTCGAAATGTACTTATGAATCTGGTCAAACATACTGTTTCATTTTCTTTTTGTAGTGATGTCATCGCAAGACGAAGTCTCTATTGTTATCAAGTGCCTGAAATTTGGAGCAGTTGACTACCTGGTAAAGCCTCTCAGAACTAATGAGCTATTGAACTTGTGGACACACATGTGGAGAAGAAGGAGAATGGCACGTACTTATTCAATCACTTAATCTTTTCTCTGTTTTACTGTTTGCTTTTCAAAATCTTTTATTTTTACTTGAAATATTTATTTATAGCAAGTATATCTGGAAATTTAAGGTAGGGAAGCATGTCAGAGTGACTAGTATAAACAAATCTTTGATGAATATCTTTTCGCTCATCGGTCTAAATATATTTATTGTTGCTTGTTCTAATATGAATGGAAACAGTGTTTGAACCCTCACCCATTTTGTTGTTTATTTTTGTGTTATTTAGGCTGCATGTGAAGGAAGTTCTCCTTGTACCACTTTTTGATGTTGGTGTTCTTCAAATATTCTATGTCAACATCTCTGCGATAATCATTTTATATTGCTTTGTTTCATGTACAGCTCGGACTAGCAGAGAAGAACATCATAAATTATGACTTCAATCTGGTCGTATCAGAGCCCAGTAATCCTAATACAAATAGCACTACTCTTTTCTCGGATGACACCGATGATAAGTCATGGAAGTGTGTTAATCCAGAAATATGTCCCTCTACTATGCTGCAAGAAGAAGCAAGATACAAGGTAGAAAAGCAAGTTCTTTTGAAGTTACTTTTGAATGCCTCTCTAGCACATTTATGTAATCACCAAAATTCAAGTTGCTAATATCATTGATGAATGCTATCTCATGACTTGTTCCTTTGGGGTCTTAAAATTTGGCTTTTTGGTATTTTCTTATTACATCAGGGAGGAGAGGGAAAGGGGAATGGGGAGAGGTTGCTACTCTACTAATGGGATTTGAATCCTCCACCTACAATGTGGAAGGCAGGGTGCTCACCAACGTAGCTTCCCCCCAATCCCTTGGTGTTAGAAACCTCAAAGTGCCTGAGAGTTGAAACTTGAGCTAAAAGCATATATAAAGTGGTAGTATGACTTTTATTTTGTGACTTTCCTAAAGGGGGAGGGTGTTAACATATTAATACCTGCAATCTACAGGTTGGACACACTGTTTTCTCCTCTATATAAACTGATAGAAAATTTGTTGACCTTTGATAAATTCAGCCAGTTCATATTTCATTGCTAGTCGTACGTTCTTATATTAGGATTAGCTGGTGATAGATTTTTCATTAAAAACGAATGTTCTTGGGTGCTTGTGGATAGAACTCAAAGACTTATTATCAGAAAAAAAACTCAAAAGACTTCTAATATAAATTGCAGTAACTTGCGATTCTGATATCCCAACACATGGATGGTACCTTTTATTTTTGGTAGCAGCACCAGGTTCTCCTTGAAGTATACTAGTGAGAAGTTATGTTTTGTAGCTACAGATAATAAATGCACCTTTTGTATAAATTGTGGTAACTTTCAGTTCTATTGTCCCAATACCTGGATAGTACATTCTATTTTGAGCAGCAATCTCCAAGTGCTCCTTAGTCCAAAATGTATTAGTGACAGATCATGTTCTGTAGCTACAGATGACAAATGTTCTTTGCCAAAGTTGCTTCTTGATCAAACATTGTTGAACTAACATGTGTGTCTTGTGTGTTTATTGTCTGTCATTTTCTATGTTTTCAGTTTAATGTTTCAACTGATGCTGCTCCCGTAGAGACTGCGGTTGTAGTTCCATTTGAGCATCAGCCTAATGCACCAGGAACTGATGATCGAAGGACAGGTCAGTGGTTCACATGATTTTGAAACTCTTAATGGAAGTATTTATCTAAAACTACATGCTGATAGTTGACAAAAATGAGGACAATCTTCATTCAGAAAACAAATAAGTAAATCATTATCACTGAAAAGGACATTATTGCATTTGGATAATATAATCTTATCTTCCACTATGTCATGTTTACTCGACCCTATAAGATAGAGAACGCAACAGTATATTTGAAGATATAGCTATTAGTTGTCAACTTGTTATATGGCTCAAAACCCTTTCCAGCAGTGTCTT
>JAJOOS010016468.1:0-11013 GCA_029582725.1 Solanum chiquidenum
CCTTCCACCAACCGACCCCTAAATTTTTTTTTGTTTTCCAAAAACAAAAAATCTGTTTTTTCAAAAAAAATAAAAATTACCCCCTCCCCCCGGGCACCCCCTACTTCTATTGCACTTTTAGTTCTTTCTTCCTATTTGAGAGGTTATTCCATTGAGATAAAAGAACAAGAAAGGAAGAATCTGCAGATAGTGGAACATACCTCTTCTCGCTTAAAAGCTTTTGCATTAGGTCTGCAGGAATGGTTCATACAGCTTTGCAAGGGGAAAAATGCAGTACCTGTTATCAAAGATTGGTTGTGATTATGATTCAGATATATACACATAAAACTAGGTAGAACCAGAATTGGAAAAGTAAAGAGACATAACTTAGACGCACAACTTTTTAAAAAAATTCCCAGCAGCTACTTATGTCCTTTCCAAGAACCAACTGTTCTAAATAAAGCAATATTGTACAACACTTCCAAATCAATAAAACAGAGAAAATCGGGTTTCATATTCTTTAGCACTACAGAAGGTAGCAAAGATGTGCAATTGTATTAAACATGCCTTGTCAACTTCTGCATTAGTTGAAACGCTAGCAGCAAACGTTTACCCATTCTGAAAGACGAACTTCTAAGATTGCCTATGGTATATAAAGGAGAACTGTCTCTTGCAGAGTTTGAAAGCAATGCACTACTCAACAACCAATGAAGTTCAGAGAAAATGCATCCTATCAGCTAAATGCAAGAGCCACATGCAAAGTCCCCAGCCATGATGTCTCCTTTATAAATAGAACTCAGAAATTTTAAGCTTGTAGTCACAGCTATCTCTAATTGTATATTGTCTCCACCCCTAACACCATATATCTACTGCCAACTACAACTGTCTTAAGAAACCTTGAACCTGGTGTGGGGTGTGTGTGTGTGTGTAGGAGTTTAGATAATCCTTGATATTCACGTCACACATCATAGTATACCTTGACAACAAATTGAATAGTCATCACCAAGAGCATCCAGGATAGGCTTTGTAGTTTGCTCAACCTCTCCCTGCCAATTTATCATTAAAGTAATGCTGTCAAATTTCTGTATGCTAGCAAGCTTCACAAGCACATAGAGGAATCAGTTTTAACCTTTTCAGAGAGAGGAAGATCATCAATATAAAGAAAGTAATCCTCCACTGGTGACTCTACCACCAAATCACTATTAACAAGCAAAGGTTTTAATAAGTTCACGGCAGCAACATATAATATAAGAATAAACTAAGAACAGAATAAAATAAAGTATAAATACGCAGCATGCCAGGGGAAATGTACAAGTAAAAAATCAAATGCGCCAAGCTCATCATCCATTACTTAGGCCATTCCAAAATAATGTCCCCTTTTGAGAAAGAGCGAATTATCAATACCAAAATATTATCTGCAGATGGCTCATATGCTTTTCACCCCTGCTTTAAATTGTTCTAGCCCTAATGATTTCAAAGAACAAGTTATGCAACAAGGGACTCTCCTGCCATAGTAGTAAATTTGCCAACTAAAATTAGGACATCCATTTGGAAAGAGGTAAAATTTTATTTTGCATGCGATTTGCAGAAGGAGGCAAAAGATCATCAGATTTATTGCACGCATGCTGGAAATAAAACTAAGGTAGTTTATCTATCATATACTTACAGGTTATTCAGCTCAAACATGCCAATGATATTGCCATATATTTCAAGTGAGAACACTGGTAAGAGTCAAGGATTCCATCTTGAACCACATAAATACCGCAAAATTACTACAGATAAGAGGAGCAGTCAAATGATTCAAAAGTAATTAGGATACATGGCTGGCATTCCTCATCAAAGATGGCCTCCTTGAGGAGCTGCAGAGACTGGATAATTCAAACTGATAAATTAAATTGCAGTATAGAAATCCAAGAAGCGTGACCAATGAAATGCAGATAAATATAAAACAAAATACACAGGTACGGAGGTTCATGTATAAAGCAGCAAGAGATCACATAATTTTGACAAATGCACTTAAACTTAACTCCTAAGCAAGACTTATACAACATAGTGTTTTCTTCCAATTGTCTCGCTACATTAAGACCATGTGTTATTATATCTTTGGAATGCAATTGAGTAATAGTTTCAGATTAGGCGATGACACATTGTACTCCAGGCAACATCAGAACAGCATTGATTCTTAGGAGAAAACTGATGATGCATGAGATAATCTAAATGGAAATTCATTAATGTGGTTTTAGCTTTTGATTGTTTACACTTTATATCTTGCACATTTAATTTGATTGAGGTTTGTAGTATGCAACTTTCACATCAATTACAGTAGGAATAGTAAGCTCCATTTTCTTCTGGAAGAAAAAACCAATAAACTCTTAACATATATATAACTATTAGGGGAAAAGGTTCTTCCTGCTCGAAACTGGTCTGTGAAGGCCAAATATGGAAGAGATCTTATAAAAAGGGAGAGTTGCGACACACTCATCTGTTTCAGCCAAAATAGAAGAGAAGTAGACCCTTTTTTGGTCTAATAATAGAGTACTTGCCACCCTCAAGGAGAATAATTTAACAATTTTAACTGATGATTGATGACTGGTGAAAAAACTACGCCAATGCAGCTGAAGCTGACAAATTAGAGATACTTCAGCAGATTGAAGTGATGGTGGAAAACGCAAGCAGGTTACATCGGGACCAAGGAGGATTACCGTTAATGCCAGCTCCTTTATTTGCATTCTAAATGAAGCTTCATCGGAACCATCAACATCAGCTGGTAAAGCAATGCAATCCCACCACCTATACAAAAAGTCACTTCAAACTACAAGAGAAACTTGACAAGTAGAATAATCATGCATCAGCCTGGCACAGACACCTGATACTCCTCATAGGAAGATTTTACTATTTCGCGAAAAAAGAAAATTAAAAAAATTCAGTTTTAGAAAGTTGAGCTCTGAGTAATATTTATATTGTATTTAAATTTGTCATGCTTGAAACACAACTACACCACAAAATTTCAAGTTATTTCTTATAGGGGAAAATGCAGGAACCTTAAAACACAAATAATCATGTCTTAGAGCTTATAGGCTCATCACTGTTATTATCCTTCAAGGAAGCATTGCAGCGTGTTTGGAAGGGCTTCTATGTTGATTCATGTTGTTGCCCTAATTTAATTTTAATTTTTTAATTTTTTTGGTAAGGTAAGTTTTTATATATTTATCAGCATCAAGTGTATGTTGTATAGACATCTGTCACGGCCCCAATTTATAGAAGGGAAACCCAGAGAAAAGAGTATCAAGGGGCTAATATAAGCAAACCCTTGAAGTTTTTGAAATATAAATGAAAGCCAAGGACAAATATCATTAATGGTGAAAGTTTTACCATTTATTGAGTTATTTTTTTACAAGAAAAAGAGATTCAAAGAACCAAATAATCTAGGAATTATAATCCTTGTAAAATTAAGAAACCAGTTAAACCTCTATGCTCTCCTAGAAGACTCAATATGCATAAAAATATTGAACTATGTGACCACCTTTAAGAGTTTAAACTAAAGAGAGAGAACACCATTATTTATTTATCTTAGGTCTACAAATACACCTTCTCACGTGTTGGCATGATTCATCTTTGTGGGTAAAGCACAAGGAAATTTTTTAAGGGTAGCAATTAGACCTGAGCCCAGAAATTTTTCTTCTCTGATAATATTGAATTGTAATTCTAATAACCCAATCCATAGGTGATATTGTCCGCTTTGGGATTAGACCCTCATGCTTTAAAACCCCTTAGTTGGTCTTAAGGTTTGTTTCCTTATGTACTCGACATCTTTGCTGTATTTGGTCGATATGAGATTTGCTTATGATACCTCCAAGTTTCTGATTAAGGTTTACCCCGCCATCATATTAGGTTACACATGGAATTGCTTTAATAATAAATGTACAACCACCTCATGTAAAAGCTTATATTAGAGAGGAAAAGCTTGAACTTATTTTATCTTAGGTCACAACAAGAAGTAATATTGCTTCTTTACTCAAAATGGCATAGTATTTTGTAGGATATCTAAACAAAAATTAGGCAATGTCAAGATGCATCAAGTTTGTAAATTAAGATAATAACTAAGATATGGAAACAACACAAACTTGAATGCCAAGACAGCTAAAAGAGCCATGGTTTCATTACCAAATATGATTAATCCCTCAAGAGACTAGACAAAATTTTGAGTTATTTTAAATTTTCAATATTTTCCTCAATGTTATCGTCAGCGGTGAGAATACTTTTTTCACCACTGTGTTGCAACAGATGAATATGAGTCAATTTTTGAACAAAAATGATTCTTAACGTGGATTGAGACATGACTCATTCCACATTTCCTTTCTTGGGGGAATATCCAGCAAGTTATACCATCATGCAGCTAGCCAGCATCATGCAGATGTAATTCAAGAAAGACAATATACGATTTTAATAATTGGGCAAGAATATGCACTTTCTTGTGAAAGCATAAGTTTTTCTTCAACGGGATTGAAATTCAGTTTATAGCAACTTGTGAAGAGTAATTAAGTACCTTCTTTTGTATCCCATGGACACGGGCTTCCATGCCTCCCCCAGTAAAGAAAAATCAATACTTTCTGAAATAACCTGCTTCCCTTTTCCCTCATGACGACTTTCTTTCAACCTCTTATGTCTCAAAATGGTGAAAGAAATGACCTATAAAAATCAAAAAATTGTTTGCAAGGAATTGCTTAAGCAGATTTCCAACATGTAGCAAGACATACAAGCACAGAGACTTATGTCTTTGCATATGCACCTCACTTTTCCTAAGAAGAATTCCAGTTTGACATGAAAATAACAAGAGATGAAAGACATTAGAAAATACGAAATGAACTATTCTTCAAAATACTTTGCAGTTTGACAGGAAAAATGAAAAAGAGGAAAGAGGCAAGTTGTACCAAGAAAAGAGAAGTACTTACCTTTGCAGCAAGAAGGAAAATGTCATTTGTATCTGGCAGAAGAAACAAGAAAAGGAAATAGCTTGAATAACAAGATAAATGGGTAGGCAAGTTATGAACTAAGACTTAGCATAATAGGTAGCAGACCCATTAGAACCTTACCATTAGCATGTTCTATAAATTTCTGAAGTGCCTTTGTGCTTAATGACATAGACCCCTCCCCCGTGCACAGAAAAGAATGAAAAGACTCCCAATCAGCCTCTGCACAAGATTTGCTGCCAAAAAATTAAAAAGGTTAGTAAATTATTCAGTCGTAGTGATGGTCAAGTAAATTGACAAGAAAAGTCATTGAGTGGTACAATGAGAAGCGAAAAATGATAAAAACAAGCTCATCCACGGGAGAGGTGTCCAATACCTAAATCTATTTAGCATTTTCAATAGCAGAAGGATGTGACCACAGAAAATATAACACCAAGATTTGTTCATCTGTTCTCTCATTTAGAGTTAATAGTTCGATATTCTAATTTTAGCAGCTGAGACAGACACCTCAGAACTACATATTTATACGGCAATGCCAGCTACCTCATGTACTTTCTGAATAGCTGCAAACCTGCAACAAAAAGAAGGTGCCTCGAAGAAGGCTTTTAGGTCTACTCCTAGATTGTAAAAAAGGCTGTTCAAGAAGCTGAAACCCTGCACAATTCATAAAGCAAAATGCGAGGTGTTCCTCCATGCAGCCAATGAAATGGATAAGATTCAAACACAATGATGATAGAAAAACCCTTCAATTGGAATAAGATAGCATTATGATGTTGGAAGGATCCTCTTCAGCATGACTAGAAATGTGTCAAAAGCTGCTTATGTAATGTTATGCAGTCTCCTTGTCTTGTTACTGTTAATTACACTAGAAAATAAATTTTGGATGTTTTGCATTATTGAATGAATTTTCTTATGTATAGAAAAGAGCAGAATGTTTACCTGCAATAGTAGTTCTCTTTACATCCACCAGGACAAGAAACAATTGGAGGCAATGAGAACTTCTCAGAATATGGTAGTTGTATCTCGCCATTAAACAATGACTCGACCACATCCTTAGGGAGAGAAATTTTATCTTTTGAAGGGCTAGAAGAACATTCTCCAGAGGCTTGCTGATCTTCTACATCAGAATCATCTTCATCAACAGATGCATCAGAGTTATAACAATTTTTTTGCATACGACACTCGTCATTAGGGGAGACACCCAGCTGTTCTAAATATAGCTTCCTCCCAATTTGAAGCTCTATTGACCCAACAAAGCAGAAACAATAACTACATACCAAGCAGTCTACCTGCCACATGAAAAAGATCAAGGTGCAGCATGTCACCCAAGAGAGAAGTGAAAAAATACAAAAAAAGTCAGATGATTACTGCACGGAAGAAAACGATACTGTGCAGCTAGTTCAATCAGCAATACCTTATTTGAAGAATGTTGGACACCAGCTACCATTTGATCCTTCAAGACAAGGTGCTCTTCTTTGAAGTCCATCTCAGCATAAACCCCTGCGATCCCACAAATCTCAATATAGTGCTGATATATTAATCAGAGAAGGGTCGAAAATACCCTTAAAGTATCGAAATTGGTACAAAAATACCCCTCGTTTACTTTTTGGACTCAAAATACCCTTGGGATTAACCTTTAGGGACCTATAATGCCATTTTCGCAAACGGACTACTTAGTCCATATAATTAACTATTTCATTTATTACGTGACATTATCTAAATGGTTGAAAAGTTAATTAATTAAAACTTAATTTATCCTACCCAAACCTGACTAAAACTACCGACCCATCCTTTCTAAACCCATCACCCATCCTTTCTTCACCCATTTCTTAAAGAAAACCCTAAACATTTCCCCCCAACTTCATCAGGTCTTGGAGCGGTGATATTCAAGTAAGAACTGAAGATAATCAATTTGCTACTCCGATATTCAAGTAAGAACTGAAGACTTATACTTAATAGTTAGGGTTTAGTTTTCATAAATATTGTGTAGTGATTGTTTGATTGAATGTATTTCGTAAATAGTTAGTGTTTAGTTTTATTCGATTTTTTATTGCATTTGGTCTATTGTACTATAATGTTGTGAAGTTAGTGTAGTGTTGACATTATACATTGTTTTCTGAAGTTAGGGCTTTTTGTTGCTTACTTGTTTTATATATTGTTTTTTCGAGTTAGGGCTTTTGTTGCGTACATGTTTTATACAGTTTTTAAAGGATTTTTTTCATATTTTTGAACCTTGTGTATTGGTGTCTCGATTAGGTGCATGTGAAGTAGGTATGTGTGTGACTGACTATACAGTTTTTAAAGATTTTTTAACCTTGTGTATTGATGTCTTGATTAGGTGCATGTGAAGTAGGTATGTGTATGACTTTACTGTTCTCAATTTGTGCATTTTTTTTGTTTGTTTTCAGTGTTGTATTCTATGTGAAGTTGAAAATTAGTGGTCCCTATAACTTTACCACCCTTATCTTCAAATTAAATAATGTTAGTTTTCCTATAACTTGTTGTGTTTATAGCTAACAAGTTCCTTTCCACTTTTTTTTTGTCATGTAAAAAATTTGAAGAATGACTGAAAAAGTGGATTTGGTATTTAATTATGGGGCAAAGGGGGTCCTGTCTCCTCAAGTTGTGTACATTAAAAAATTGAATCAAACTTAGCATGAATATGATATGGATTTGCTGTCATATATTGACATTTGCTCAAAGTTCATTGAGAAATATGATTTTAGGGTTGTGAAACAACTGCTAGTAACAAGGCCAACTGGTAGGTATTATTTGCTTGAGGATGACTCAAGCATTAAGACTCTACAAACTGCTCTATCTAGTCAGTTTAGTGTTTTTCAATTATTTGTTGTAGATGAGGGTGAAGCTACTATTCTTATCCCTAATATTTGTGACCTGAACAAGCCTTACCCTGTTGTGCCAGTAGAGGTAAGAACTGATTGTAAATTAAATGAGGATGAGGATCATAATGAACCTATTCCTAGTGATTACAATAGTGATGAATTGGAAGTCTTTAGAAAGGAAAAGAGCATAGAGATCAATGACAAGCTAGATAGATTCTCAAAGTTGGAACAGGATATGTGCTTTAAAGATCTTTAAAAAGCTAAAAGAATCGTGGGCTTTTACTCTATTGTTAAAAAAGTTGCACTTAAAGTTGATAAGAGTGACTCTACTAGATTGAGATATTTGTGTGATATTGGTTGTCCATTTGAGTGTTTGATATTTGAAGATAGGAAAAATCAGGGATTCAAAATTAAGACCTTGAACACAAAACACTCATGTGGGGTATATGCTTTAAAGAACAGAAGAACCACTCAAGAAAGTTTAGCACACTACTTCAAGAAAAAACTTCAGAATAATCCAAAGTACAAGGTGAAAGATATGAGACAAGATTTGGATGATAATTATAATGTTAGCTATTCCAAGATGAAGAGGGTTATTAAAAGGCTTGTGTTAGAGAAATTGGAGGGTAGCTACATTGATGAATTCAATAAGTTGGAGGATTATGTTCAAGAATTGAGGGACAACCCTGGTACTGATGTTATCATAAATATATCTAGAGAGGCTTTGGAACAAGGAAAAAGAAGATTCTTAAGAATGTATGTATGCATTCAAGCTTTAAAAATTGTTGGAAAGGAGGTTTGAGACCTTCTATAGGGCTGGATGGGACTTTTCAAAATGAAAATGCAAGGGAATCTTATAGGTTGCAATAGGACAAGATTCAGTGAAACACTTCTATCCACTTGCTTGGGCAGTGGTGGACAGAGAAACATCTAGAATATGGAAATGGTTTGTTGAGTTGCTCAGAAATTCTCTAGACCGGGTAGATGGTGAAGGACTAACATTTATGTTTGATATGTAAAAGGTAGTTGTTTGACACTTTTTTGTAAGTTTCTGATTTTCAATTAAATTCTTATACAAATAATACTTTAACTTGTTATGATGTTTATTGTTACATGGGCAACTGGATGTTGTTAGTCAAGTGTTTCCTAAAGCACATCATAGATGGTGATTAAGGCACATAGAAGCTAATTGGAGCAAGGCATGGAAAGGTGTACAAATGAGGAAGTTACTATGATGGTCTGCCTAAAGCACCTATGAAGAAGAATTTCAAGATCAATTAAAAGTCATGGGTGTTGTGTCTAAACAAGCTGCAAAGGATTTGGTATGGTACCCTGCACAAAACTGGTGCAGAGCTTATTTTGACACAGCCTACAAAAATCACTCATGTGAGAATAATTTTACAGAGTCATTCAACAAATGGATTCTAGATGCA
The DNA here is from genome assembly GCA_029582725.1 of Solanum chiquidenum. NCBI lineage: Eukaryota > Viridiplantae > Streptophyta > Magnoliopsida > Solanales > Solanaceae > Solanum > Solanum chiquidenum. The sequence continues at coordinate 9,226 of JAJOOS010016468.1, forward strand.
AGGGCAAAACATATAATCAAGATGTTAGAAGCTATTAGAATCAAGGTGATTTGTTACTGTTTATATTGTCATCTTTTAAATTACCTTAATCTAACTCTTAGTTTTTATATATAGGTTAGCTTAATGTGTATGACTATAGAAGAACTTGGCCTTGCGAAAGGCCTTATCAATTGATGCACTTGCGAAAGGCCTTTCTAACCTATATATAGAAACTAATTGTTAGATTAAGCTAACCTATAAGCTACACAATCTTAATGTGTAGCTTAATATAGAAAGGACTTATCAATTGATGCACTTGCGAAAATGGCATTACAGATAGAAGTGTTTCACTGAATCTTGTCCCATTGCAACCAATAAGATTCCCTTGCATTTTGCTTTTTTAAAAAATCCCATCCAACCCTATAAAAGGCGTCAAACCTCCTTTCCAACCATTTTTTAAAGCTTGAATGCACACATACATTCGTAAGAATCTTATTTTTCCTTGTTCCAAAGTCTCTCTAGATATATTTATGATAACATTAGTATACCAGGGTTGTTGTCCCTCAATTCTTGAGCAACCCTCCAACTTAATGAATTCATCATTGTAGCTACCCTCCAATTTCTCTAACACAAGCCTTTTAACCATCTTCGTCTTGGAATAGCTAACATTCGAATTAAAATTATCATCCAAATCTTGTCTCATATCTTTCACCTTGTACTTTGGATTATTCTGAAGTTTTTTCTTGAAGTAGTGTGCTAAACCTTCTTGAGTGGCTCTTCTGTTCTTAAAAACATTTTCCCCACATGAGTGTTTTGTGTTCAAGGTCTTAATTTGAATCCCTGATTTTTCCTATCTTCAGATAATAAACACTTAAATGACAACTAATATCACATCACACAAATATCTCAATCTAGTAGAGTCACTCTTATTAAAGTTGAACTTTAAGTGCAACCTTTCTAACAATAGAGTAAAAGTTCACAATTCTTTTAGTTTCTTTAAGATCTTTAAAGCACATACCCTTTTCCAACTCTAAGAATCTATCTAACTTGTCATTGATCTCTCTGCTCTTTTCCTTTTCTAAAGACTTCCAATTCATCACTATTGTAATCATTAGGAATAGGTTCATTCTGATCCTCATCCTCCTCGTTTGATTCACAATCAGTTCCTACCTCTACTAGCACAGCAAGGTAAGGCGTGTTCAGGTCACAAATATTAGGGATAAGAACAGTAGCTTCACCCTCATCTACAACAAATAATTGAAGAACACTAAATTGACTAGACAGAGCAGTTTGTAGAGTCCTAATGCTTGAATCATCCTCAAGCAAATAATACCTATCAGTTAGCCCTGTTACGAGTCATTGTTTCACAATCCTAAAACCACATTTCTCAATAAACTCTGAGCAAATGTCAATCTATAACAGCAAATCCACATCATATCCATGCCAAGTTTGATTCAATTTTTTAATGTACACAACTTGAGGAGACATGAACCACTTGCCCCCATAATTAAATATCAAATCCACATTTTCAGACATTCTTCAAATTTTTCACATGGCAGACAAAAAAAAAAGTGGAAAGGAACTTGTCAGCCATAAACACAACAAGTTGTAGGAAAACCAACATTATTTAATTTGAAGATAAGGGTGGTAAAGTGATAGGGACCATTAACATTATGTATTTCAATTTCACATAGAATACAACACTGAAAATGAACAAAAAATGCACAAATTGAGAACAGTAAAGTCATACACATACCTACTTCACATGCATCTAATCAAGACACCAATACACAAGGTTAAAAAGTATGA
>JAJOOS010016476.1:0-11114 GCA_029582725.1 Solanum chiquidenum
CCCCCCCTCCCTATCATAACTACTCCCTGTCCAAAATTTGTAAGCATTTTCTTTTGTTTGCATGTTTTAGATCCGAGGTTGGTGGGATACTTTGCCACAGGAAGAGAAATCCAATGTTAGTATGATGCATTGACTAAACCATGTTTTTTTGTTGCTATAAATATAACGTGAGATGACAATGAACATGAATCTGTTGTTCACTTAAACTGATGTATCAGGTACTAAAGTATTTATCAAATATTGAGGAAGAGGAAATATCATGGGGCTTGATCGAAGGTGCAGTTTCTTCTGTAGCCCGTATTGCAATTATACCGATGCAGGATGTTCTTGGGCTTGGGAGTGATTCCAGAATGAACATTCCAGCAACTCAGGTAAAGACATAAATCTGCTTCTACAGAGTGAATAGTGAGTGACCAATGCTTGATCGTTTTCGCTTATAGGCTGGGCATTGGTAGAGTTTAGATTAGCACTCTAAACCTTCTGTTAACTGTCAACGCTGTTGGATGCATGTCTGAAGTTATCTTCCTTTTTCTGTTGTTTGGTTAGCTGAGACAAGTAGAGATGCTTAACTGATTATGTGCAAATTTGTGGCATCTGGTAGCTTCTGATTCTATTGACGCTTTGGAAATTTTCAGCTTTGGACCAAAATACTATTTCCTTCAATGTTGAATCTCCTCTTCTTTCCAATATCATCTGAATTTATGATAGTATATAGCAACCACATCAATATACTGGTGTTACTATGTAGTGGAACTATATGATGTTGGGAGTCGTTTGGCATAGAAACAAGTTATGCGAGATTGTAATACATAGCTTAATTACTATCGTTGAGGAAATATAAAGGGTATTTTTATCTTTTGGTGTTTCATCCATGCATAGTTATTCCATGTTACGTCAGGTTCAAAAATAATAATCCAATTGGGTGTATTAAATTATATGAGATTTAGCCATGCAATATTCAAACTGCAAACCAAAAGCTGGATAAAGCAATTCCAAAATTTATACCAATATGATTATTTCATCTAACACATCAAACGAAGTGAGTCCTTTACTTATTTCAATTTCTCTTGAATCCTCTCTGACATCGTTTTTGTTTTCTTATCTTTCCCCTAATTGCAGTTTGGAAACTGGAGTTGGAGGATACCTAGTTCAACTAGCTTTGACAACCTGGATGCAGAAGCAAAAAAGCTAAGAGATATACTTGCAACTTATGGGCGGTTGTGATGATGAATGATGATTAAGATGTTATGGCACCTCGGAATCAGGGGAGGACCTAGGCTGTAAGGTACTATTCACATGAACCCAGTAGTTTTTATTCAAACCCTGTATTTATATTAAGAAATTCATAAAATATTTATAAATATTTGACTGTGAACTTAGTTATTATCATATACTCCTTCCATTCACTTTTACTTGTCCATAAATGATTCTTAAGAAATATTAATGAAATGCATATTTTACCACAATATCCATATTAATTGATGTATAATTGTTAAAAATATGTCTCAGGATATTGCAGAAATAAAACAGTTTGCTATTGTTAGGGTATTTAAATTATGTTATTAGAGTTCTATTTGACTTATATTTAGGAGTTGGTTCTTTTTATTTGTTATTTGAATTAAACTGATAAGTTAGTATCTTATTTTTCTATTTTTAGTTAGGAATTATATCTATAAATGCAAGTCTCTGAATTATTAATAAAATAATTCCCTTTGATAATACTGCAGTTATTTTCTTAATTTCTTTATTAATAAAACCAACAATAATCTTTAATTGACTTGAGAAATGATTTTGAATGAGTAGTTAATAGGTAAAACAAGAAAAGGAAATTGCTTTTCTCTTGATATACTAAAATGGTAGGGTAAAAGTGAAAGTATAGTGGACAAGTAAAAGTGAACGGAAGGAGTATTAACATTGAAATCATTATAGGAATTATTCATAAACTTCAAATTTTGGATTCGTCTTTGTTGGCAATGCTGCTACCTGCAATATTTGAGTTTCTCAAGATGATATTTTCGTACCTGCAGGACATTCTCAGGCTTGGGACACAAATTGCTGAGAGCATAAACGATCGAAACAAGGTTTTCCTGCCACAGTTCACCTCATTGCTGCAAAGGAACACCTGCGTTTTCAATTTTCTGAACTCTAGGCACACTGGGGAAGCAGACAAGGAAAGCTAAAACGCGTGCTTTGGATTCTATTATTCTACATTAGCCGGTATAAACTACAAATGCTAGTGCCTTTCCATATTTATGCAGAAACTTCATAGTTTGAATGTCAACTGACCTAAAAATAAATAATGCATGTTTTTGTATTTACTATTTGGTTGAAATAAGACGAAAAATTCCTTCTTGTTCTGTCTTTTCTTCCAGAAATATATGAATGCTCTCATTTAGATTTTAAGTATCTTTAACCTTGACCTAATAATGGCCTGGAATATATTAGTCATATGAAAAGGTTATGTCCAGACCTAATAATGGCCTGGAATATATTAGTCATATGAAAAGGTTATGTCCAATATTTACATTTATTCTTTACATGCCAATTTGACAGTGTATGTCTTTCTGAGAATGGTGTAAACTCATTTCTCTTTCAATTAAATAAAAATAAAAGGAGCTTTAGAGTTGCTTACTCTAAAGAAATTATGTCAAATAATTTTTGTCTATCTCAAAATTTTGAAACTATTGAAGTGTGTGATCATTTCATCTAAAAGTTCAAGCTCATAGACACATATGAGTGATGATGAGATTCGGTCTCGGGATATCTACCTGTTGTGATGCCATGTTAAGTTAATCAAGACAGCACACTTTTTATTTACAAAGAAAAAATGTTTCCGATCGCTCTTGTAATTGTGCAGCTTTTCTGAATTCGTGACTATTAATAAGTTATATAATCGTTATTTTATAAATTACTCATTTTAGTAAAAGTTCCTTAAATGTTTAGTTCGAATGAGATATCTTTTTTTCAAATCATCTATTTTATATACAGAAGGATAAAACTTCAAAAGTAAATGAGAGAAATAATTAGTGTTAACTTATTGATGAGGCATACCTGTACTCTTTCATCCTGATTGTGATTGCATAATTGTATGCCCCAATCTCACACACAAGATTGTAAATGAATTATAATAAAAAATGTTATCTGATTTATGTGATGTTGTTTGATTTGGTACATAGTTTAAGAAAGAAAGATTTACTTTTGAAACTTGTTTAAAACAAGTTATAGATATTTGTCTGACTATAAATTATCTCGGGTAAAATAAACATTTGAACGTTAAATTTTTTACTAATCAATTTTGAAAACCTAACCCCTGTGGCTACTCGTGAATGGTGACTTGGAGGCCTCTCATGGCTGCCGCTGCCTCTCCCTGGTCTCTAACTGTGGGAGAGTTAAACTTTAACAATACCTATGTGTCTCTAATGAATTATAATCCTACGATACTGACCAAAATAATCTTGAAACCTATTCAATTAATACACGGGGAATCAACTGTTTGATTTACTTTTAAGGAATTGGATGAGTATGTCGTTGAAGAGGGACTTCATCAAGCTGTGATTATGAAGCTTTCCTATGGTGCACCAAGCTTACACGAACTGAGAAAATTAATTCCAAAACACTTGGTCATCAAAGGACGTTGTTTAATTGGCTCGCTTGTAGCACGACATCTTTTAATTCATTGTGATCTTTATGAAGTTTTTTGCTCAGTTCTTCCAAAACACTTTGGTTATCTTCAATTTAATCCGTAACTTTCCATGGACACAAAATTTTAATCCTAAGGAAGAAACTTCAAAAGCTTTGGCGTGGGTTTCGCTACCAGATCTGCCGCCAAATCTTTTTACTCGAAGACCTTTGTTATCCATTGCATCAGCTATTGGTAAGCCAGTAGCCATAGATAAAGCCACTCAAGATAGGACGAGACCTAGCACAACTAGAGTTAAGGTCATTCTCGATCTTATGGACAAACCTTCAAAACGAGTAAGGATGCTTTTTTTTGGATGAACAATCTGATAAGCTCATTGAACACTAGCAACATGTTGTGTTTGATAATCTTCCTTTGTATTGTACCTATTGTAAGCACCAAGATCATGAAGATGTTTATTGCCGACTAATGATCCAGAAAAATAAAAGGGGAGAGGGTAATCAAGATGACATCGGGCAACAAGGTGACAAAACAAACTATCTGGAACAATTACCGGGTGATGCACTAGACTTCTTGAACGCAAAAAAAAACAGAAAATAAAGTCTCTAATGATATGAATAATGCAAGTAATGTGAACGAAACACCAAATATCAATTCTACGCGATACCTAACTATTGAAAATAGTGGCGATACAAGGCTAGTATTAGTTGGTCAAAGGTCAGTGCAGGAGGGACTTTTGGTGCCTGGATAAAAGGCTCAGTTGTTAGACATCTTTGAAAAAGTTTGGTTGATGCTCTAAACCTTCAAATAAGGTCCAAGGATATCAAGAAGGCGATACATGTGTAATTTCATGTGAAGTTCAAGTTGTTTCGAATGCAGGTCAGATGCTCGATCGAAATTCAATTGCAACGTCGGACAACATACATGTCAAACTGAAGTTGGGTAGCAACTTAATTATAATACTACTGAAAAAGAAAGTGTTAAAGTTACAGGGGTCGCACGGGTAGGGAGTGAACCTACAGATACATGATAAGATTGAGTTTCAAGGAAAGACAACTAATTCAAAGGCTTTTGTTGTTGCATCACAAGTCGCTTATGGAAAGCTACTGACTGAAGATGTAGCCATTAACACAACTGCTATTTTTGTGGCGCAAATATAAGAACTTGGACAGTCTAATATAGTTGATAAAACATGGGTAACGGTTGATGTTGGAGCTCAAATTGATTCTCCAGAAGCCTCTCTAATTAAGCCTCATGTTGATCCTAAGTTGAATATGTTTAACTCTCATGCTCTACCAATCGTTTCAATCTTCCAAGTTACTTCGACAAATAATTTGATCACTTCTAGCGGGCAAAAAAGTGTTACAAGTGAGAGTCGATGGACCGATCGAGTGGAAGAAGAGGATAAACCTGTCACAACTCATACAAAATTGAGCCCCGAAGCACCAATTTTTGTGCCTAAGGGTAGTGGCATTACCAGTGATTCATCCCCATTACATATAGGGTGACAATTGGTTTTAATAGGTACTAATGTTAAAAAAATTTCAGTTGGTGACAAAGAGCTTCTTGATACGTTGGTGAGTTCTAATATTAAAAAGTTGACTTCTCATATGCCTATTAACATAAATAAACAACTACAAGATGTTGGTAGTAGTTCTTTCTCCACAAATAGATTTGCGAACATACAAGATGAGGACACCTTTGAGGAAAGTGAAGAAGAGGATATGTTGAATTATTGATTTGCAAATTCAACTAAGGATGGCGATATTTAATTTCTCCTAGGCAACAACTCAACAACAAAAAGAAGCAAAGAAGAAAAAATTGTTGGGATGGTAAGATAACTGAGGAGTTTGTTCCAAGGCACCTACTGATGCAACTCGCAAAGCAGAATCACGTGATAGTGTCAACAACTTTAACAAGATCCAATAAATCTAAGAAGAATTGATGAACTATCAAGTATTGTTAGACAAATTTGAAGAGGAAGACAAGATGAAAACAGTCCAGGTTACTTTAGAAAAGCAATCTATCTTTTTTGGTTCATACTTTTGTAAAACGAAGTTTGAGTTTAATTACTCAAATTCATCATGGCTTTTATACTTTTGTACTACTTAAGCATCCTCATTTGTAATATCATCATAGTGTATTATAAACTCTGTGATGATCATAGAATACTTAGTTCTCTCTAGCTCTTATTTTCTTCATGCGGATTAATTAAGTAGAGGTTTCGTACCTCATTAGTATTGGTAAGGTAAGGTCTTGCCCCTCTTGCTTGTACTTATCTCTGTTGAGATTTTCTCACCGTCTAGTGGTATAAATTCCAAAAAAATTAAATAATTGGGATTGACTAAAAAAGAAAGTGTTCCACATAAATTGGGACAAATGGAGAGAAAAGACATAGAGTCACGACTGAAGTTGTCTTGAATTTTTAAAAAGACACCTTAACTTTGCGGGTATCCTATTACCCCATTGAACAACTTCGCAATAGTATGTATACCCCATTTTCACCCAATATCACTTATACAAAATTATTTATAAGTCACACACTAATAGTCACTTGACACGTGTTAAAAGTAATTTTTAATTATTTTTATTTGATTTCTTTTCTTTTCTTTTTCTTTTTCTTTGTTTTTTTTTTCTCTTTCTTCTTCGCCTCAACCTCTGTTCTTCCGCCATTCCTTTCATGGCAATGAACAATCGCCAAACCCACCGTGGCGGGACGGAATTTCCCGGCGGCACTATCAATTATTTGTCAAACTACCACCAATTAATTTATTTATGAAAATAAATATCGCCAAATAATCAAAATCTAAATACTCAAAATATCACCAAGTCAAAATCTGACATTTAAATCACCTCCTTCTCCAACTTCTTACTCCCAAATAGAGTTTTCCATAATTTCACTATTCCCAAATCCCAAACTTGATTTGTAGGAGGAATAAAATCACTAAACTAATTTGTTTTTTTTAAAAAAATAATAAGAATGAACACCATAGCATTAGTTTTTTTTTTAAAAATGACCAGAAAGTAAATAGAGCAAAAGAATATTTTTTTTGAAGGAAGAAATATATAGATGCCCAAGAAATACGGGTAAGCTAATGATAGTAGGGAAGATGAGAACAAAGATTTGAAAATTAAAAACTATTCCTAATAAAGCTTTAAAAAAAATTAATACATGGGTTATTATATTTTTTTTTTCAAAATAAGTCAAATTGGGAGTGCCACATGACAATTTTACGTTGGTCTGAAGCCGTATGAACAATCCTTCACGCGCCCATATTTCGTGACAACACGAGTGGTGTTAAAATTAGTCAAAAGGGTATATTTATTGTGGATTTAGATGGTTTCATGGGGTAATAGGACACCCGCAAAGTTAAGGTGTCTTTTTGAAAATTCAAAACAATTTCATTGGTGAGTTTATGTTTTTTCTCGACAAATGGAATAATACTTGTGATATATATAGCCCTTTGTATTCTTTTAAGTATATAATAACTTCATCAATTGCATGTAAAGTTAAATGGAGATAATTATAAGCAAATTAAATACAGTAAGTAAATAAGTTGGACAAATCTAACGTTGCATAATGAGTTTTTTCTAAACATAATGAGTGCTCAATTCTGTGTATTCCACAAGAGATATGTAGTAAGAATGGAGATCCTCCTCCATTTTTTTTTTTAAAAAACAAACTAAATAACAATAATGTCAAGTTACATATTTATAAAGTATCTTTGAATAATATAAGATCTGAAATATTTCAGTTTATCATGCATGATAAAAGTAGACATTATTTAGGTATTTATCACATCTTTCTAAGGGAAAAAGAACATCCTTTTGGAATTTTTCCATGGTAAATGTAAACATTATTTAGTAGTTAATCAAAATATATATCACATCATTTCATGAAGAGTCTGAGCAACATATATAACATTGGTCATATATAGTTCTAGTCTATACCCAAATAGCTTTAGCCTTAATGAGCAATTCCTTCAACTTGCCTTTAACATTGAGACTCATCACTTCATCAGAACCACCAACAAATTCTTTCCCAATAAATATAGCTGGGGTACTAGGATTGCAACCCATTTCAATCAAAGCTTTCTCCATCTTCTTGCCTTTCTTAATTTCATCAAGCTTATACACCATTGGATTCGCCCCAAAATTACGAATTAGGGTTTCGATACTGTGAGACATGCAACAATTACTCTTGCTAAATATCACCACTGGGCTTTCTCCTCCTAATCTATGCACTATATCCATCTTTTGATATAGTAAATTAAAATAATACAATAACTATAGTTTATTTAGAACTTGTGGAAATAATAGTATTGTAGTTTAAGGGTTTAGTTAAATTAAGACCTCAATTTGCATGGTGTTATATAGGAGTATTAGTTTTGAACAGTAAAATAAAGTAAGGGTATCTATCATATTATTCTTGATTTTGAGCCTATAGAGGCATGACTTGATTTGTCACCTGATAGTATAGATAAGAAAAGGGGGATTTTGTTTATCTTTTAAATATTCCTCAAAGATTTAATTTGTTGCTTTAAATGTACCAAATAAATTGACTGGATTATTCGAGCATAAGATTTGTGCACTGTATTTAAAAATGTATTGACATCTATCAACAGATATAGTGTATATATATGTTTTGTTCTCTTAATCGTATACTCGACTATTTTGTGGTTTCATAGTCTATAAAGTAAATGAAAATTTCTAGTGGAACTGGACATAGGAAAACTAGGAATAGAACATGGATTAAGGAAAGTAGGGTTCATCTGTTGATGGATTTGTGACTAGGACAGAAACATACCTAGTTTGTTCTGCTTGGGTCAAATTTGGTATGAAATTATTAATTAGTAAGACTATATATAATTATTTCAAAATATGTTAGAAATGATGGTCTAATTAGACAATTTTTCCTTTATTAATCCAACCCATCATGACCCACCCATATTCAACCCAACCACTCATTTGTCAGCTCTAGTTGGGGGTGAGATGGTCAAGGGGTGACAGAGTTAAGTTAGGGAGTGTTGTAAAGGTAGGAATGAGACAATGAATTTGAAATATTTTTTCTACATCATTAAGAAAATATTTTTTCTAATTTTCAAGGAACTTGTTTTTCTAAAAAAAAATTTAAGATCAATTACGAATATTTTCCTTCTTATCAAAACCACCTAAGTCAAAACATTTTGGCTATTCTGTGAGTAAATCATGTCTCTCTTTTTTTCCTACATGATATTCCATCTATCTCAATTTATATGACTTACTTTTAAATTATGTATCGAGTCAAACTATATTACATAAAATAAGACGGAAGGAGTTATAGGTATTCTTTCATGAGTTTCCGTTATCTATTTGTTGCTTCCCACCTAGTTGAGTGAAGAAGATAATTATATTCCAATTCTATTCTCTAAAAGTTAGAAGGACAAATGTCAATTCCAATGCAGTGGATTTGTATGTATATTTATTCTTTTTTTTTTTGCTTCTTCCTTTGTTTTTTCCCTTCAAAATGTTAGCTTCCCATCACATATATTCTACCATCTGAAATGTACGTTTGGTGTGTGTTTGGTACATGACCAAAAATGTTTTCGTAGAAAATATTTTTTTTATTTGAGGTTCTTTCATATGGATATTTCATTTTTTGGTTGGAAAATTATATTATAACGAAAAATGGTTTGATATACTCCTTAAATTTGCCATTTAGAGTTCATATATTCCTCGTTATGAAAGTGACTTATATATACCCTTACCGTTATACAAATGACTCACATATACCTTTACCGTTACAAAATGAGCTCACATATACCCTTTCATTAAATGGAAGTGAAAAAAAATAGTTTTGAATTTATTTTTTTGACTTCAAACTTTTAAAAAATAATGTAGGGGTGTATATATGATCCTTCTAGAAATTAAAGTTCAAGGTATATTTTAATTTTTTCATACATAAATTATTTTTTGACTTATTTGATTATCATTGTTTGAGTTTCTTTTTTTTTTCTTTCGTTCTTTAGTGTAAAGAAAAAAATTGAAAATATTTTTTTTGCGGCTATTTTATAATTTAGTTTTTGTATTTGTAAAAACAAAATAAAACATGGTGCATCTATAATAAATTTTACAAGAAAATTAGTGAAACATAAATAAATTTGACTATCAAAATAATAAATTTAAATTACTCGTTGAAACAAAAAAGTAAAAAAAATAAATGTGTGAGGCAGATCAAATATACCCCATATGAATTTTATTTTTTCAAAAAGTTAATTAAAAGATTAAATTAATTTTTTTTCCACCTCCGTTAGAGGAAAAGGGTATATGCGATTCATTTGTATAACAATAGGAGTATAAATGGACCACTTTAATAATGAGACGCTGAACCAGTATATCAGCTCTAAATGACAAAATTGACGGGTATATGTAACATCTCACAATTTGAAATAGCTAGGGAGAAGTTAAGAACTGAAATAGTCATTTTTGGAAATAATGAAAATCTGAAAATTTGTTTAAGTTAGGAAAAGTTGAGTTTTGGCCAACTTCAAACGGCCATAACTTCTAGCTCATCATGAGTTAGAGGTACTTCCAGATATGGTAGGAAAGCTCTTTGAATGATCTTTCCAACACCGCTGAGTTTGCGCGATTCCGAGTTCGTATGAGTGAGTTATTCCCTTGGAAGTTGGGCTATTGGAATTAGGAAAGTTCAAATACGAATTTTGGAAGGGTAATTTAGTCTTTTCCCTACCTAATTATTCTAATTAGTTTTTAGGAGTTTAATTGGGGTAAAATCTGATTTTAGTCAGTTTTAGAAAAGTGAATTTCATGCTAGAGCTTGGAGAAAGGAGAAAAGAGGAGAAAGGAGAAGAACGTTCAAGATTCGTTGAGATTAGCTTGTGGATTTCGTCGGGGGTAATCCCTACAAGGTATGTGAGATCACATAGCGTTGTGTTAGTTCACCCACGCGCCAATCATAATTTATTTCAGCGAATTTAAGTTCTTGAAGCTTAGAAATTGAGTTCTTGATGGGTTTGTTGAAGTTCTATTAAATTCTTGATTCGTTGAAATAGTTGAGGAGTTGTTTGATTCGAATCCATGATTTTAGGTTTGATTTCAAGTAGAATCTGATGTACTTTGAGCATATAATTGATTCTAAGTGTTTGGGGAAAGAACCCATGGAGTTTAGAGGGTTTAGAGCTGGAAAATGAAGAAGAAATTTCGTCGGTTGAAATTTGGCAGTGCCTCCGCGTCGCGGAGCTAGTCCCTAGTTTTGGGAAAAGTCGTTTCGCGTTGCGGAGCGGTCACAGATCGTTCTGCCTCAAAAGATATTTTTGAAACCAAAAATTAAATGCTTCTCCGCGTCGCGGACCCACCCTCAAAAAGTGATTTCTTGATCTTTTCTCATGTTTAGCTATCTAAAATTATTCCTAAACATCATGAGATCTTTCCAATCACAAATCACAATCCTTGAATCCATAATTCAATTCAAGGA